>VFFE01006703.1:17346-31105 GCA_008921705.1 Burhinus oedicnemus
GCTATTGCCAGAATCCTCTGACAATCCTCCCCACTAGGTTATCCCCCACAGGGGCAGGAGCTGCTGCAGTAGCTGTGTCAGAAGGGGGAAGAGCAGCAGAGATTCACCCCAAAGATGTGGTCCTTTCACTTCTTCTTGTAATCATTGCCAATGCTGACTAGATTTGATCCACTGACTACTTAAAAGTTGTCAATGACAGAATCCAAGATCATTAATCTGCACTTCGATCATGAGAACCCAATGCCTATTGATCGGAAATTTGCTTGTAAAAACAGCACACGCTGTGTTCAGTCACTTAGGTAAGCAACAAGTAGATCCCCAAGTAATTCAAGTGCAGCCTCTGGGCTTGTCTCCTCTTGACCCCAGGTCCTGCTTTGCTGGTGAAGATAAGCTTTGGTTTCTATCAGAACTAAAACATACAACAGTGGCAACAACTGGCTACTCATAGAATCATCAAATGCGTTAGGTTGGAAGGGACCTTAAAGACCATCTACTTCCAACCCCCTGCCATGGGCAGGGACACCTCCCACCAGACCAGGTTGTTCAAAGCCCCGTCCAACCTGGCCTTGAACACCTCCAGGGATGGGGCAGCCACAGCTTCTCTGGGCAACCCCAGCCAGTGCCTCACCAGCCTCCCAGTCAAGAATTTCTGCCTAAGATGTCCTCGAAATCTGCCCTCTTTCAGTGTCAAACCATTTCCCGTTGTCCTATGGCTCCAGAGTCCCTCCCCAGCTTTCCTGGAGCCCCTGGAGGCACTGGAAGGGGCTCCAAGGTCTCCCCGCAGCCTTCTCTTCTCCAGGCTGAACCCCCCCAACTCTCCCAGCCTGGCCTCCCAGCAGAGGGGCTCCAGCCCTCCCAGCATCTGGGTGGCCTCCTCTGGCCCTGCTCCAGCAGGTCCATGTCTCTCCTGTGCCGAGGCCCCAGCGCTGGAGGCAGCACTGCAGGGGGGTCTCCCCAGAGCGCAGCAGAGGGGCAGAATCCCCTCCCTGGCCCTGCTGCCCACGCTGCTGGGGATGCAGCCCGGGATGCGGGGGGCTTTCTGGGCTGCCAGCGCGCGTTGCCAGCTCATGTTGAGCTTCTCCTCCACCACCACCCCCAAGTCCCTCTCCTCAGGGCTGTTCTTGATCCACTCTCTGCCCAGTCTGGATTTGTGCATGGAATGGGGTAGGTAGTTAAAAGCATCCCCCAAAAAAACCATCTTGACCCAGCTGATGGGCTGCAGTGGCTGGAGATGCCCATCTCCAGGTCCCTCATTAAAGCGGCCATGAGCTGATGTCACCAGGGGATGCCAGCAGAGGGCAGGGACCAGGAGGAGGATGCACGCCTCCTCCTGGCTCTGATTTTGGGGTCTTCAGCATCACTTGAGAAATGTCCCGTCCCTTCCCTTCCCATGGAGACAGGGAAGCCGGTGACACCCTGAGCATCCCTCCCTGGGGGCCTGCCCAAGCACCCACCCAACAGCTGCCACTTTGGGGCTACATTTAAACCCCCCAGCCCCCTTTGATGGCCCTGATCTGGCCTCACCTGCCTCCCGTTGGTACGCAACGAGCTCCCCATTGGCCAATGACACGAAAACCTGGTTATCGAGGTACCTGCGGGGAGAAAAACCCTTGGACAACTGGTCGCAGAGCCCCACTCAGCCACCCCAAACCACCTCACTGTGCACATCCCAGAGCTGAAAATCTTCCCCACTTACAAGACGCACATGACGGCGGCAGCGTGTTGCATTTTCATGCTGTTCTTCCTGTTACGGATGTTGTCTGAGGACTGGTACACATGGATGCTGTGGGAGATGAGCAAAGCTTGAGGCTCACCTGGGATCAGGGTCCACCCCACATGTGTGTCCCCCCATCCTGGGGACGTACCAGCCATCCTCGGTGCCCAACCACATGGAGCTCTGATGGGCTTCAGGGTCAAGGCTGAGGAGGTCCTCAAGGCTGCCGCGGGTGAAGGAGCCGCGGCTGGAGCGGCGCAGGGCTCGGCCATCCGTAGGGCTCTCACCATGCCGGTTTTGGCCGTAGGTGCCGGTGATAGGCATAAAGCCGGGTTCTTGCTCTTCCTCCGAGCTCGTCGTCTCTGCCGTTGCCTCCTTGCAGCTCGGGATCTCTTCATCTGCAGAGGAGGAGGAGGAAGGAATGAGTCAGAACAGGACCACCTGACACCCACCAAAGTGATGGGGAAGAGACCATGGGTCCCCTTGTGATGTCAAGCCTGAAGGAGGACATAGGAATGCATTGGTGGTCTCAAACCCACCAGGTTTTAACGAAGTCACCAGCCCCATCCCAGCACCATGGGGCTGGGGTGATGCCCCCCAGCATCTCTTTTTCCGGGATTTCCTTGCCTCAAAAGCTTCCAGCTGTGAAATTCCCCGAGGAATGCAAGGTGGAGTGGCCAAAACGATGGAGCTGCCCATCATTTACTAGGGCTTGTAGCAATAGGACAAGGGGTCATGGCTTCAAACTAAAAGAGGGGAGATTCAGACTACATAGAAGGAGGAAATTTTTTATGCTGAGGGTGGTGAGACACTGGCCCAGGTTGCCCAGAGAGGTGGGAGATGCCCCATCCCTGGAAACATTCCAGGCCAGGCTGGACGGGGCTCTGAGCAACCTGATCTGGCTGAAGATGTCCCTGCTCATTGCAGGGGGGGTGGGCTAGATGAGCTTTAAAGGTCCCTTCTAACCCAAACCCTTCTATGATTCTATGATTTTGGGACAAAAAAGTGGCTTTTTTGCTAAGCAGGGACTCACTGCCGAAGCTGGAAGAGATGGTGGAGTGGCTGGCTTGGCTCTGCAACGTCCCCGAGGGGCTGGGCGAGGACTCATCATCTGTGTCATCGCTATCGAAGGGCACCAGCTCCCTGTTGCCACCATCAACCGGCTCCGAGAGCTCCAGCGACGAACCCGAGATGGAGATGTGCAGGCACGGCTGCGGCCCCGCATCCTCTGGCTGCACCGGCATCGGCTCCGAGGAGGGGCTGCCCACCGGCTCGGCACGCTCCCTGCCGCGACGAGGGAAGGGGGGAAAGAAGCAGCTCCAGCATCACCCCATGCCCGCCGGCTCCGCGGTGCCGGTGGGAATGTCCTACCTATATGCCCGCTTGAGACCGGGCACGGAGGCGATGCAGAGGATCCTGGCGGAGCAGACGGCGATGCACGCCTCCACCGTAGGCTCCTTACGGATGCTGAGCAAACAAACCTGCCCCACATAACCATCACTGTTGCAAACCCAAACCTCGTGGGAGCTTTCCGGACTGCCGTGGCTGGGAGAAGCACAAGAAAACTGCAAAGGAGCAAAAGATGGGATGAGTCGGGTCATTCGGGAATGACGCAGGATCTCTCCGCGTCTGGTGGCAAGCCCACCAGGATGGAGAGGACTACAGCTCCTGTGGAATGCTTGAAGCCAGCCACCAAGTACCTGCATCCCACTCCGTGTCTTCATGATGGGGATAGCCTTGAGGAACTCTGGGTCCAGGCAGTTTTTGCTGGAAGCTGGGAAAATGAATTTGGAGGATGAAGCAGTGATGGAGAAACAGGGTCTACCAAAGCGGCGGCACGATGCCAAGCCCACCACTGTGCCCACCTCCCCAGTCCCAAGTGTTACCCAGCTTCTTCTTGGCATCCTCAAAGGCTTGCTCAAAACCGAGCCTGGCATCAGGGTTGGGGAACTCAAAGATGAAGGACTCGGTGCCATCAGCTTTTGTGGTGCTGAGCTCCACCTTGTTGGGGGGGAAGGCCATGCTGAAGGACAGGGATTGCTTCTCTGCCAGCTCCCGGTGGATGGCAGCCATCAGGTCCTTGATCACATCATCCAGGCTCTGGGGATGGGGACAATGCTTCCGCTCTCAGGGATGGGCCATCACCAGCCATGTGCGTGATGATGCCCCCATCTGTTCCCGAGCTTCCTTCAGAGGCTGCACCAACCCCATTGTGGCTTTGGGGCTCGTGGCATCTGGGCCCTTAGAGGACACTCATGGCCACCAGCCCTTCCACAGGCTCTCATTCCCACCAAGGACATCCCAGTCGGTCCCCTCGGGAAGATGTCTGGCTGGGGGACAGCACCAAGGCCACCATGTGACGCTGACCCTGTGCATCCCTAAACATCCTTCAGAAGCTGCCCCAAGGCCCGTTGTGGCTTTAGGGCTGGTGGCATCTGGGTCCTTTGAGGACACTCATGGCCGCCAGCCCTTCCACAGGTTCTCCCTCCTGCTGAGGACAACCAAGGTCATCCCACAGGGAATATGTCTAGCCAGGGGACAGCACCAGGGCTCACCAGGACCCCTGCGGTCTCCACCTCCAGCCTCCCTATCCACCCGTGGCCTATACCTGGTGGGGGAAACTGAGGGTCTCCGACAGCTTGCTGACTTGTCCCAACGTGCTGAGGTCTTCATCCAGGCGGGAGATGCTTTTCTGGACACTCTCCCGGTTGGTGGCTTGCGAGGCACCTGTGTGGCAACACATGCATGGCGTTAACCCCTTCCTGCCCAGCGCCACACAGGGGAACCTTCTCCCCGTCAGCCAGGGGCAAGGGATGGGTTTTGGGGTGGGATAGGACACTCCAGCAGGCGGTGACAGACCTTTGACGATGTCCACATCCTCCAGCGGCAGCTTCCAGAGCAGTTTGTACTTGCTGGCGGTGTCGATCACGCTGGCTGCTGTGTACCTGTGAGGTTGGGGGATTGGCTGAGCTGCACCCATGTCCCCAGCACCTTAAAGCCAGCCCAGCCAGTGGGGACAGCCCTAATGTCATGGGTTAATCATGGTGGGTGTCCCCCAGGTGGTACTCACAGGCTCATGGAGCTGCGGCGGAGGGAGCCCGACTTGCGCTTCAATGTCGTGCACACCAGCAGGTCCGTGAAGAGGAAGAAGGAGCGGTCCTTCTTCCCACCCACCGCCTTCTGAGGAGTGGTGGGAGACACCAAGGGGTTAATGTGAGGCCCCCGCCTCCCCCCTGCCCCCCTCCACTGCCACTGCTGGGAGTGGTCCCTGCCTCAGTTTCCCCATGCACTGCCTTGGCACACGGAGGTACGGGGTGGGACGTGTCCCACACCGCCGTCTGCATGGGGACCAGCCGTGTCCCCATGATGGTGAAAGGGGACATGTGTGCGACAGCCATGCAAGCAAAGTCACAGGGTCCCATTCAGAGAGAAACACCAGGCCAAGGGAACACAAGGCATGGGCTCACCAGGACCCCTGCGGTCTCCACCTCCAGCCTCCCTATCCACCCGTGGCCTCGGGCTGCTGCAGGCTCTCCCTGCCTCCTGCCTGCTCTCAAACCCGTCTTATCTTCCCCCACGCACCTGGGGAATTTTATATTGTCCCCATCGATCTGTCATTGATCCATCTGTCTGTCCATCCAACCAGCCATCCAATCATCTATCCTTCCATTCTTCCATCCATCCTTCCATTCATCTGTTCAACCTTATAGAATCATAGAATATCTTGAGTTGGAAAGGACTCATAAATATCATCAAGTCCAACTCCCTGCTCCTTGCACAACTACCTAACAGTAAACCACATGACTATGAGTGTTGTCCAGACACTACTTGAACTCTGACAGGCTTGGTGCCATGACCACTTCCCTGGGGAGCCTGTTCCAGCGACTGACAACCCTCTCAGTGAAGAACCTTGAATGTTTTCCTAATGTCCAATCTGAACTTCCCTTGATGCCGCTTCCATCCATCCATCCATCCATCCATCCATCCATCCATCCATCCTCCATCTGTAGCCTCCCGTGGGCACACAGGCATCCCATGACACGCAATCATAGCCTCCCACTGCCCCATCCATTGTGCAGTCCCATGGCCCTGATGGCGACAAGGAACCACCTCTCTCTTACCACTTCTACGACCATCTCCTGGCGCAGGAACCTGCGGAGTGGGGCCTGGAGCTGTGGGGACAAGAAGGCTTGTGAGTGGGGACCCTTGTGAGCTTCGTCCCTGCCCCTGTGGCTCCCCAGCTCAGAACTGGCACCCCAGCCCCTTCCCAAACCCCCAGGAGCCCATCAAGGCCAAGTGATGATAGGGAAAGCAGGACCTGGAGGAGAAAACAAGTGATCCACCTTGGGGTGACCCAGAAAGAGCAGAAATAGTTGCATTTTGGGGAGAAGGAAAGACCAACCCCATGTAAAAGCCTTGTACGTACGTCCTCCATCCCTTCGATGTGGGACTCAATCTCCTGCACAATCCGGGCGTTCCTCTCCACCTCCTCCGCGCTCTTCATGCCCTTGTTGATCCTCTCAGCCACTTGCTTGATGTTACGCTGGGCGTCGATGAGGAAAGGGTGGTCGGGATGGTCCTCTGGTGTGTGCTTCAGCAGGTCCTACCACAGGGACATAGCCAGGATGTCACCACGGGCAAACCCTGGGCATCAGCAATGCCATGACACCCCCAAGCGAAAGACCTCCTGCGCTGGTCTGGCTGCTGGGGATGGAAACCAGCCCCATGCTGGAAAGGTTTTGCAAAGAAATGAAGCCTTGAGCTTTGGCCACCACCAGCCTGGTCTTTGCCACCTCTAAAGAGGCCACCAGCTCCTGAGAGCACATCACCACCTTGCACAGATGCTCAAAATTCATCACTGGAAGGTTCAAGGTGAGGTTGGATGGGGCTTTGAGCAACCTGATCTAGTGCAAAAAGTCCCTGCCCATGCCCTTGGCAGGGGGGTTGGACTAGGGGATCTTTGAATGTCCCTTCCAACCCAAACCATTCTGTGATTCCATGAAAGCACATCCCCACCAGCCTCAGTGCCAGGGAGTGACCCTGGAATGGGGAAACTGAGGCACACAGAGGGTGGCAGTGTGACTGGTCCTGAAATGGCGCTGCAATGTCCAACCTCCCAGCAGAAAGGTAGAGGGGAAGGCGACTGCACACCCGTAGGGACATGCTGGGGGGGGACAGCAGGGTGACAGTCCTCAGAGTGACCATCCCCAGGAGGGCAGAGCTGCACACATGCCCAGGGACACCAACTTTGTGTCAAGGGATGGGAAAAGGGGCCAGGAGAGATGTGAGACCCCTAAAAGTTCCCGTTACAAGGAACAAGGAGGAGCCGTGGTCTCACCCACTCCCGGCACGGCACAGACGCCTTCCTGCCCACGTGTGGCTGCCCGCACCCACCTTCACCAGCAGCTCGTATCGTGGGATCCTCTGCACCGGCTTGATCATCAGGTCGGACAGAGCCTGCTTCTCCTTGTTCTCCCGCATGCTTTGCTGCAAAACACCGGTGGGAGACAAGGATGGGCCTGTTAGGTGGGACACAGCAGGGACCCAGCGTGCCACCAGCTCAGGACTTGGAGCAACACCTGTTTGGGCTCAGGGTGACTCATTTTTACACTATCCATAGTGACTCCGGTTTATCCCAACCTGGCCTTTTTGCAATAAAACCAAGAAAAAGGTGAAGGAAAAAAATCCCAGTCTGACCATAGATTACCAGTTTACTCCCATTAACCCCCATCCCACCACACCAGCAGCCTTGCAGGTGGTTCTGGACCTTGGCCAGCCTCTATGGGGAGAGGAATCAGGACCCACCTCCAGGAACTTCATGAATGCTGGCCGGGCTTCCTTGGCGATCCTGACGGCATCCTTGGCATTGAGGAAGTTATCGATGTAGGCAGAGTAGATGTTCACCAGCACGTCCTTGGAGAACTGGGAGGGGAAAAGACAGGGGGGGAAAAGGGGATAGGTCCAGCATGGACATCCCGGGCAAGCCTGGAAGAAGCTGTCCCAAGGGTTAATCCTGCCTCTGGGCTGGCTCAGGGAGGGCTTGCCTGCCGCCCGCCCCCCTCGATTTTTCAGCCCTGACATTTCTGCTCCCGAGGCAGAAACGCCAAGCTGCAGACCCAGCCGGTCGCCGCAACACCCCGCCGTTACGCTAAGCAGACGGCAGGCCTGGAGATCGTCTCCTGTTCTCCATCTCAGGCGTGTTTGGCCCATCCTTTAATCACTTCCCTGCCTCCTGCTCCAAAACTTCTCCTGTTGGGGCCATGCCCGAGAGCGGGCACGCCTGGGCTCCCCAGGCAAAATCCACCCTGCAAGGACCTACCGACTGCACAAGGAGGTCGCCCACTTTCTGCTTCTCGTGCCAATTCTGCACGCAGTCGTGGATCTGCTCCAGGAACTGCTCGTGGTGCTCCAGCAGCTCGGGGATTTGGTCGAAGATCTCGTCCACCAGTGATGGGTCACACAACAGCGAGTTCTCTGGTTGCTTCAGTGGCTTCATGTAACCCTGCGGGGACGCAAAGACGTCGGGATCCCCATAGATTTCTTTTCCCACCCCCTCAATATGAATTTTTCAACCCCTGTAAATATGGGAATCAGTGGCATCCTGCAGCAGGGGGTTTCCCCAGTGAACGTTGGGTGGTGGAGCCCATCAGAGGGACCACACAGCACTGGGTCTCAGGTGGTTTTGCACCCCAGCCCCGCTGGGTCCCACCCTACACAGTGCATCCCCACGGCAGAGTGGGAAACGGGGCAGGTCTGCATAAGGAACGTCCAAAGCACAGCGTCCCCTGTCCCCCAGCCATGGCCTTGAGAGGCTCCAAACCTTTGCTGTTGTGAGCCTTGGTCACCTCCATCTCCTACAGAGCCTGACCCAGCTGGGGAATCACGGCAGCACTACCCTGGGATCCAAAAGCCGGTAGGTACCCAACGGGATTTAGGGTGTTTGGGACCAGGAGGGGCTGGAGTGAGCAGGGTGGAGGCACCAGGTCAAGCCCTGGACCACCTCGCCATCAGCATGTCTTGGGCAATGGCCAACAAGCGATGCACAGGGTCAGTAGGAAAAGCAGGACAAGAGCAGGTCCTCTGCAAGGCTAGGTGGGCAGCTCTGCTACAAAACCGCTTTCCTTCCCCCGTGGGGCAGAGCTCTGGAGGGGAGCAGTGCTGCTGGGAACAAGAAAGCTGGATTTGCAAGGGATGCAGGATGAGGAAGGTCTTCTCAGACCTCGCTTCCTCCTCAGCCCAACCAGTATGGTGTGCTGGTGTCCTTCAAGATGTTGGGAGGACCATGGAGCTAAGCGGACTCATCTCGAGTTGCTTTGGACATCTCCATCCAAGCTGGTGAGGGAGGAGTCATTCCCTAAGGATGAGGTTCCTCAGGCTGATGGTGGGTATCTTATGAAAACCCAATATAGAAGGGCCAAATCCTTCCTGAGGCTCATAACCTGCCTCACCTGCTCTACTGTGGCCAATACCTCCAGTGAGAGCTTGTGCTGGGCTGTGCCATGCATCCCACTTGCTATGAGACTGGGGGAGTGAGGACCAGATGGGGAGGAAGCACATGGAGACAGCCTCTGCCTTGGCACACGAGGAGTACAGGCAGGGCTTGCTCACGCACCATATGGCTTGGCTGGGAGATGATGGTCCAGGGTGGTCCCTGTCCCTGGTAGCCACTGTGCTACATGCTACTGGGCCACAACAGGGATCCAAACACTTTGTCCCAGCTAATACAGGGAGCTGGGGGTGTCTGGAGTCCCACGACCCCCGCAGAAAGCCAGGTCGCTCTGGTTGCCAGGACGTGTCCCATGGGCAAGAGCTCAGGCATTAAAGTCCTGTGGCTCCCACCCATGTCCAACCAGTCCCTTCAGTAGGGAACCAGTGAGCCCCAGCACAGCTGTCATCTCTCCAACCAGCCTCCTGTCCCACCTCAGAGGAGAACACAGACCATGGGACAGCCTCTGTCCACGGCAAGACCACCCGACCCCAAACCTCATACAGCTTCCCACAAAATAAGCCCCAGAGCCAGGGTCCTCTCACCCTTCCAAACCAACACCTGCACTAGCAGCAGCCTTGAAAGGTCCTTCCCTCCTACAGCAATGTCTGGCAGAGAACATCTGGGTCCACCATGGGGGCGTCCTCGCAGGGGATTTACGGGGAAAGTCAAGTGTTGGGATGATGGGTGCCCCATGCCCTCGTGGACATGCCCAGCAGATGTCCCACAGGCACTGCTTTGTATCGAGCAGAGCAGAGCTCTGATTTTCAGGTGTTTCCACCTGCAGCGATGTGGTTGGACAACCCACACCTACGCCAGCGTGACCTAGTCTCCAGGGCGTTGACCACCATTAACCTTCTGAAACACCTTCATTAACATCTGAAACGTGGGGTGGACCCTCCGGCCAGCCTGCTCCAAGGGGGTTGGAACCAGCTCAGTAAAAAAAAAGACTGAGAAAAACCCTTGGCCCAAGGCTGCAGATGATGACGCTGAGCAGAAAATGGGAGGACACAGAAATGGGGGGGGTAAGGGGTCCCCCATCATGGGATGACCATCAGCAATGGCTCGGGAGATGGGGTGCAACATGAGGAAGAGCGTTTCAGGGGCAAGCATGGGAAGCGGTGTGGGGACATGATATCTGCCAGGTGACAACCCACCAGGAACATTACAGGCTTGATTTGGGGTACAGAGGTGACCCCCACACCCCATTCTTGACACTATTGCCATGCTGCTCCCACCTCCAGTCCTCCTGTCTCCAACATCCCCACTGCCACCCGTCCCCAATCCATCCCCATGCTGCACCAGTGCTGGTAGAGCACCCATGGCTGGGGGTCCAAGTTGGGGTCCTGGGGACGGTGACAAGCAAGGGACAGTCATGCCGTGACGTGGTTTGGGGTGCCACGTTCCTGGCCGTGCTGTGTTACCTGCATCAAGGTGCGCAAGGACTCCACGTAGGATTGTTCCGTGTCCAGCAGCGTCATGATGACGTGTTTCCTCATGTCCTGCCCGGGGTGGAAAGAAAGACAAGATGAATTTTGGGGTGACACAACGGAGAGGAGCTACGTGGCGAGTGTCAGTGCCGGTGCGGGGGCTTGGCGGGGAGGCTGAACGCCGGAGGAGCCCGGCTGGCGTCCAGCTCCCCTCCGCTCCCTCTCCACCCCGATGGAGGAATCTGGGAGGATTAGGAAGTACATGACACCGAGCGCACAGAGACGCCTGGTTTCCTCCGCGGCCGCGTCAGGAGCCCGCCCTGGCTCTCACAGCCCTACATGGGTCTGTCCCGGCACCCTCCGTCTCTCCGGCGGCTCTGCTCGGAGCGGTCCCGTAGGAATTCGCCTCCCGCTCGGCACCCCAGGCACCCCAGCGCTGGGCTGTGGCCCCGCAGGAGCGGGATGAATGGGGTGGTGGGGGGCACAAGGAAGTGGTGGTGCGGGATGGTCCACCAGCCTTGGGAAGCAGATGAGTCGGGATCTTCTCGGCTGTGGGGCTCAGAGACCCCCCTCACACACAGCACCTGGGGGGACGCCCCTGCAGCTCAGCCTGGGGGCGAGATGCTCCAGAGCCCAGGGTGTGAGACACCCCAAAAGTTTTGGGTGCAGAGATGCTCCAAGGACCCTGGGTGCAGAGACACCCCAACAGTTTTGGGTCTGGAGGTACTACAAAGGTGCTGGGTACAGAGATACCCAAAAAGTTTTGGGTGCAGAGATGCTCCAGACACCCCGAAAGTTTTGCATGTGGATACACTCCAGAGACTCTGGGTGTGAGACACCCCAACATTTTTGGATGTGGAGGTACCACAAAGGTGCTAGGTACAAAGATACCCAAAAAGTTTTGGGTGCAGAGATGCTCCAGACACCCCAAAAGTTTTGTATGTGGATACACTCCAGAGACTCTGGGTGTGAGACACCCCAAAGATTTTGGGTAAAGAGATGCTCCAGAGACCCTGAGTGTGAGATACCCCAAAAGTTTTGGGTGTAGAAATGCTCCAAGGGCCCTGGGTCCAGAGACACCCCAAAAGTTTTGCGTATGGCGGTGCTCCAGAGACACTGGATGCAGAGATACCCCACAAGTTTTTGGTGCAGAGAAGCTCCAAGTGCCCCGGGGGCACAGATATCCCAGAAGTTTTGCAAGCGTAGACTCTCCAGAGACCCTGGATATGAGACACCCCAAAAGTTTTAGGTGCAGAAATGCTCCAAAGGCCCTGAGTGTGAGACATCCCAAAAGTCTGGGGTGTAGAGACCCTCTGCTGACCCTGGGAAACGAGATGCTCCAAGGTGCTGGACATGGAGACACTGCAGTGGTCCTGTTCATGGAGACCATCCAAGGGCCCTGGGTGCAGAGACACCCCAAGCTGTGGGTGTGAGACACCCCAAAGGCCCTGGATGCTCACACACCCCAAAGGCCATGGAGGCTTGAATATCCTCAAGGACATAAGTGCAGAGATGTCCCAAAGGCCCTGGGTGTGGAGATGCTCCAACGGACCTGGGCACAGAGACACTCAAAGTGTCCCATTAATGGAGACACCCCAAAGGCCATGGGTGCAGGGACACCCCAAATGCTGTAGGTGCACAGATGCCCCAAAGCCCCTGTGGACAACGACGTTCCAAAGGCCCTGGGTGCTTGGACAGCCCGACAGCCCAACAGCCCTGGGTGCACAGATGTCCCACAGGGCCACCACAGCACATGGGGCCCAGGTTCCCCTGACCTGCCACCACTACGGGGGCTGCCAGAACCACCAAACCCCTGTTGCCCATGTCCTCATGGCATGAGCCCATGTCCCCCAGCCACGAGGAGCTGTGTATCCCTCCCGCTGCTCCCAGCAGGGACACGGGTGCCATGAAGCCACTCTGCAACCACAGAAGGAAGCCTTAAGCCAACCATCCTCACCACGGATGGAGGCCACCATCTCCCCAGTTGTCCCCAGGGAGCTATGGGGAGGGATCTTGGCCAGATCCCACTTGGTGCTTGAGAACAGAGCCGTGCCTCAGTTTCCCCACTCACCCACCAAGCTGATATAGGTCTTTCCGGCCAAAGGAAGGAGGAAACTGTCTAGAGCCAAACATTACGGTGACGGGTCAAAGCCCCCCGAGGAAATCTGCCCCCCCCCCCAACACATTGATGCTGGGGTCCTCAGGGACGCTGGCTGAGACCTCCCCTTTTCGTTACAGCCTGAAGTTTATTAACACTCTCACTGCTGGATTCACTTGTTGCAATTATAGGCTGAAGGACACTCACTGGAGGATGGGTTTAGGGGTGCAGTGTCTGACAACCCCCGCCCTGCCTCAGTTTCCCCAACCCTCGCCCAGCCTGTAGTTCCCCGCCTCAATATGATGCTCCCGGCATTTTCCAGAGCTGCCCCAGGGCGGGATGGGTGAGCTGAACAGGCCCAGCACCGCATGCCGCACCGGCAGCTGGGCTTTTGCAGCCGTTGGGAGACGCAGGATGAGGCCCAGCCATTGGCAAGGGGATTTTTTTCCACCATTACCGCAGTGGTATTATGCCGGAGAGGGACAACACGACATTCCCACTGGGATGAGCAGGAGCTGTGGGGTAATGCACCATCCAGGCAGGGTGAAGCGGTACCCGGGCACTGGCAGGATGCGCCCCACTGCATCCCTTACCCCAGCAAAGCCTTTCCCCTGTGGGGTTAATGTTGTTTCAGTCTCCATCTGCTCTTCCTGGGGCCCCCCCCGCTCCCCCTGCAGCACCCCGGCTGCATCCTGCCTTCCCCGAGATGCTCAGCACCCTTGGGATCAACCCCTGCTGTGATGGGAATTGGGGCATTTCCCCACCAGCCGATGCCTCCGCGGTGTAAATCAGCACTGGGGGGTGGTGGCAGGGATGGCTCCAGCCCCCCCCCATCACCCTCTCCGGGTGGCAGCATCCCCCTCCCCGATCCACGATCCGGAGAACCCCGGGGGTGGCAAGCTGAGGATGAGGATGGAGGCGCCGTTGCCACGGCAATCGCGGTCCAGACCCTGCAGGTGCCGGCTTCTGCCTGGTGCACACGTGTCCAAACATGACGCATCCATGCACCCCCTTATATATCCCCCCCCCCA
>VFFE01006704.1:30516-65648 GCA_008921705.1 Burhinus oedicnemus
GTCCGCAGCGCCCCAGGGAGGGGGTGACGGGTGGGTGATGGCCGGGACTGGGGTGACAGGGTGCCCCTGCCCAGGCAGGTGCTGACGCTGGACGCCCGGAACCACGGCGGCAGTCCCCACAGCCCGCTGATGACCTACGAAGCCATGAGCCTGGACGTGCAGCACCTCCTGACCCGCCTGGGCATCACCAAGTGCATCCTCCTGGGACACAGCATGGGGGGCAAGACGGCCATGACGCTGGCCTTGCAGCGGGTCAGCAGGCGCAGGGCTCCCGGGTCAGGGGGTCGGGAGGCTGCGGGAAGAGGGGTGGCACCTGCGGGGGCTGTTCACCGGTGCCAACCTTGCCCGCAGCCCCACAGGGGTGGCTTGTCGCCATCCCGGTCGGGGTGCTGTCCCGCTGAGGTCTGTGAGCCGGGAGCAGGAGCAAGTCTCTGTCCGGCAGCCCGTGCTCCGGCGGTGATCGCAAGGGGGCTTGGAGATCTCCCGTGCCAAGGCACAGGGAAATGGGAACGCGGGGAAGGGCACGCGGAGCGCTCTGCTGAGGCAGGAGGGAGCGAAAAGCCTCCAGGGAGTCTGGGTGGGAGCGGAGCCCCGTGCCCGGTCTCCGTGGGGACATCTCAGCTGGCATCTATCTGCCCTGCTTGTGTCCCCAGCCAGACCTGGTGGAGCGCCTCATCTCCGTAGACATTAGTCCCGTCTCGACTGCATCCGTCTCTGAATTCTCTGCCTACATCTCTGCCATGAAGTCGGTGAAGATCCCAGATGGTCTGTCCCGCTCTGCGGCCCGCCAGCTGGCTGACGATCAGCTGCGTCCGGTAGTCCAGGTTGGAGATCCCGCTCCTCAGATAGGGTTTCCACTCCCAGCCTGTCCCTGGGACCGGAGCACAAGGCTTTAGGGCCACGGTCCTGGCGGGACTCTTTCCAGCCCTGCTCATTCGCTGCTGGAGGACATCTCGTCAGGGCTGGAGGGGCGATGGGGAATGTGACAGCATGGGAGATGGGCAGAAGGGGGTGGAGAGGAGGACGGAGGGTGCTGGGTCATCTTGAGGGCTTGTTGGTCTTCCTGAAGAGCGTATAATCCCCTTTTGTGGCAGCTCCCGCAGCTGAGACAGTTCCTTCTCACCAACCTGGTGGAGGTGGAGGGCCGCTACGTCTGGAGGGTGAACCTGGAGGCTATTTCCCAGCACTTGGCAGATATCATGAACTTCCCTGTCTTCCACAAGCCTTATCCTGGCCCTGCACTCTTCTTGGGAGGATCCAACTCGCCCTATATAAGGTGGGACTGGAGAGAAGTGGTTTGAAGTCTGTGGTTTTGATCCCTTGTGCTCTTCTGCAGCTGCCAAGGGTGGGAGGAAGCCCGTGAGGCAGGGAAGGTCCTGGAGCGAGCTGTGTGCCTCCAGCAGCCGGTGACACCAACGTGCTGGAGAGCCAGGAGAAACCTGGAGGCAGCCCTGGGCTTTCCCAGCAGGGCAGGGGATGTGATTACAGCCGGGATCCCCTGGAGAGGGTGAGGGAAGGCACCTGGCTGACCCTCTGACCACGCTTCCCATGGCGTGTTCCCTTGTCCTGCAGCTCTGAAGACTACCCGGAGATCCAGCGCCTCTTCCCCAAGGCAGATGTCCAGCACATCAAAGGTGCAGGCCACATAGTCCATCAGGATAAATTTGAAGAATTCGTCACTGCTGTCCTCAATTTCCTGCCACCACCATAGCTCTGGGGACCAGGTTTCTGCAAGCACCGCGTGGAACCTGAGGAGCTCCGGGCAGTGACGTGGGGCTCTGTGAGAAGGGGCTGGGCCCGGACCGGCTGCCCACGTTGCAGTCTGATCCTGCCTGCAAGGCCTTCTCCCACCCCGGGTCTCCTGGAGCCGGAGCAGAAAGGCACCTCCATCCCGCTGAGCTCTCCTCGCAGGGACACAGGGTGGCACCGGCCCAGGACACTGCCCTTCCTGTGCAGGCTGTCCCGCCTGCGCTGGAGTGTCTCTAGGAGGGGGCAGGAGAGCCCTCTCCTTTTCCTGCTGCCAGACCACCTGGTTGTGGATCTTTGCAGAAGGTGCAATAAAGCTGAATCCATGCCAAGGCACAAAATGGTTTGGATGTGGCCGTGGAGGACAGGGAGGGCAGTGGTGGGCACAGGAAGGGGCTCTCGCCAGCCAGGATGCTGGTGGGAGGTGACAACTGGGCTGGGCCCCTAACGTGCTGAGCTGTGGGAACAGTGCGTGGAAGACAGGTTTGGGGATCTTTCATGGCTCCCAGGGGGAACGGCATCCTTCCTCTACCTCAGAGGCAGCAGGAGGATGGGGGAGTGGGGGAAGCTGCCTCCTGAGCAAGGAGATGCTGCAAGACTGCAAGAGGGAGGCACGGAAATCCTCCCGGAGCGCATCTGGCCAGCCTGCCCCAAAGGTGGGTGTCCCCTCCTCCATGAGCTCCCTCTGATTTCTCACCTCCCGCCTACTCGGCGTCCCCGAGAAGGGCAGGTAACAGCAGCTACTGCTGTCCGTAACGACCATCCACCTGCCGCAGGCTAAAGGCAGAGGAGTGGTGCCGTCTGCTGTGAAAACCCCTTTATTAGACAACGGGTAAAGCCAGGGATGGGGCGGAAGCAGCTCTGGGGGTGACGGATCGTCTCTGTCACAACGGGATACAGGTTCTGTCTGGGGACAGCGAAGAGAGACACTAACCAGCTTCGCATTTGGTGCTCCAGAGCCAGGTGTCTCTGCTGCTCCCTGGGAAAGAGTTTGCTCAGTTTGGGACTGTTTGGAGGCCACAAAGGGAAGGGAGGACAGGAGATCAAAGACTATTTTATTCCAGGTCTAGCCCAGCAGAGGGGCACAAGGAGCTGGTTGGAAGATTCACTGTGTTTCTGCAGAGCTGTTCCTGGTTTTTCCTCTTGTCCTTTTCTTTTCTGAAGAATTGCATCTCTGGAGCAGGGCTGCGTTCGCTTTGAGCTCGAGCTTTCTGCTGTGTTACCACCACTTTTGCTGTCCACGTATTATTTTTTCACCTGTGAAGAACATTAGACCGAGAAGCTCAGGAGACACGGGCCACTGACCTGAGTTCCTTGAGCACCTGTCTCTGCTATGGCCAGCTGGGAGATGGGGATGAAGTCAGGCCACTGCCCGGCCCTGGCTACCAGCACACAAGTCCTTTGGCTAGCCTGTCCGAGCCGCGAGGTCCGGAGGCCAGGAGCGATGGGGAATTTCTCCCTGCTCCTCCCCATCGGCCGGGTAGCGGGTTTGGGGTACAGACAAAAGGCTGCTGCAGAGGTGCGAGGTGAAGAGACTCACCACAGGCAGGAGATCAGTGGCCTGGGAAGAGGTAGAACTTCCTGAGCATCGTAGTCCGTTCTTGTGATGGCAACTGCCGAGGGAATTTTCCAAAGGAATATTGGATCTGGGGTGAGAGAGACAGCAGAGGGAAATGAGAGCAGCTCTGTTCCGAGCATGGGAAAGGTGCAGGAAGTCAGCAGGCATTCCCAGGGGCATCTCCAGGCATGTGTCTGTTGGCATAAAGGATGCCATGGGCTGTGCCAACACAATGGGCTTAAGCGTGCACACCATGTGGGAGGGTGCTGATGCCTCCAGAGATCCAGCTGAATTTCCAGGCCAAACCAAGACCCCTTTTTGACAGAGCCTGCTCCCAAGGGGCCTTCCGAGAAATGGCCTGCCCTGGCCTGAGCTCTGCTCTGAGCAGTGTTTCTGACCATTGGCATGGCTGCATCTGCTGGCACACCTGCAGTTAACTACAAAGCCTCACCTTTCGGAAGATCTCCTGTAAGTCGCTGTTACAGGCGTGGTTTCGAAACTGCTCTATCAGGTGCTGGATGAAAAGAGAGCCTGTTACTGAGCTTCTCCAGGAGACAGTATCTGGGGAGGGAGAAGATGCCAAGTGTGATTTCACTGGTGTCCCTCACTGCAACAGTGATTAACGCTGGGTGCCGGAGCAGGAGACTGGGGCACCTTCTCTGAGATCATTATATTGGGCCCATCAAACCCGCAGCATGGGAAAAGGACAAGGCATCCCAGGGAAGACAGAAGTGACGGGAGTATTTTCTTCAAGCTTCTCTGCTCTCCCATGCTCCCAGCCATGCCAGCTGCCAGGCTGGCACGGCCTGGAGCCATCTGTGACCCAGCAAGAGAAGGCAATTTCCCCCGGCCAGCCACTGCGTTGAGATAAATCAGCTGAGGAAGGAGTGCAGGCAGAGCCAGTGGGCAGGGCTGGAGCAGGGGGCAAGGGAAGGCAGCCAGGCAGGGACACAAAGCTCTGGCCCTAGTGCCGCTAAGAGGGATCTGTAGGTGTCCTGGAGCAGCCTTGTACCTTGGCATCAGGGGACACTGCCTTCTCCAGAGGCTGTTGGAGCAATGCTCAAGTGGTCACCAGATGGAGGGGACCCCCGGCAACCTGCCCAGAGGAGGAGGTGTGGAGGAAACCCATGGCATCAGGAATGGGAGTCCTGTTGCCCTTGCCTGCCCTCAGGCAGGGCAACTATCTCCAGGAACTGCTTACCAGGTGTGGAGGAATGTAAAGTGGCAAAATCACTCTCCAAGTGGACTTCAAAGATTGCGTCATCTTCCAGCCCTGCAAGGATCTTGTGAGCCGAGCTGGAAGCGGGCATGGCAGGGTCTGCAGAGTCGCTCACCAATACGGACCCTACGTTGCCTAGGAAGGCAGAGTCAGCCATCAGCGATGATGGGGTGTCCTGTCCCCACCCGATGCTCAGGGCTCACGTGCCCTGGGAGAGCCTGGCCGGCTCGGTTGCCTCGCAGGCACCTCATTGTGGGGACTCACCTCCACGGCAGGACTGGATAATGACCACTTTGGGTTTGCCCAGCAGCGCATGGCAGCACTTGTTGTTGAATGTCTTATAGATGGTGTCGAGGGAAAGGATGTCTGTGGTCTCACCTCTGCTCTTGGTCCCGCAGAGCCCAGCCCTGACCCCGTGGGACATGAAGACCAGGAAGGTGCTGTCAGAGGTGCAGTGCTCTTTGCGACCTGCGAAATCCTTCATGACTGTAGCCATCCCCTACAAACCAGCACAAGGAAGGAACATCAGCCACTTGTGACCAGCTGTGTGGCGACCCAGCCACCAGCTGTGGGCAGGAGCCACTGCCACTGGGGACAGAGGTGTCCCTGCGGTGCCTGAGCCCCCCATCACCAATGCACACAAGGAGGGTCTCTGTGCCACTCCTGGGGCTGGTGGCAGCTGCTTTGTGCAGTCCTTTACCTGAGAAGTTAAGTTGCAATGGATGTCCACCACGTACCCCAGCCCTTCCAGCAGCTTCGTCATCCCCACCACATCCAATTCAGCCCCATGCCGCCAGCTCAAGTGCTCAAACTCAATGTTGCAGATGAGCAGGGCTCTACGGGTTCGCATCTCCCGCGGTAGATGGATGGGATAGATCTGTGAGGATGGAAAGAGGCGACACTCAACGATGGGTGAGTGCAGGGGACCTTTCTTGGGAGGCAGCTAATAGCAGAGAAGGCCCATGGGTGCAGCAACCACATCTCCTTGTCCCTGGGGCATCTCCCCACATCTCCTGCCCTGCTCCTGAGTCAGCGAAGACCCTGGGTCCCCTCGGCAAGCCCCTTCCCGCTCCGGCAGAGCAGCCGGGCCACACTCCACCCCTCTTCTCATCTCTGCCTGCAGCACCTGGTCTCCCTCTGTATCCCTGATGTGCTGGTACTCGCTCAGGGAACACTGTCGGATCCACTGCTGGCCCTGGATGTCGACAGGGGGCCCAGGGGGAGCCTCGGTGTCAGGGGAAGCCAGCTGTGCAGTGGGGGGCCCTGCAAGCAGAAAGCCCCACAGTTACACTGGGAAGCACCTGGAGCAAGAGGGGACTGTCACAGGGCACGGACAGGCAAGTGGAGCTGTTCAGCCCCACAGGTGACGGCCATCCCTGAGAGCCCTGTCATCACTGCATGGCAAGGGGGATTCTGTGCCACAGCAGTGGCACTGGGGATGCCCAAATGCCCCTTGCCTTCAGGCCTCGGACACTCGCCAGGGCCAGGCCCCCCTCCAGCACCCCATCGGAGGCACTGGGAGTCCCAGCATGGCCAGAAGCAGATCAGAGCCCCGCATCTCTCACCTGACTCAGCGGCCAGACCCAGCTGCTCTGCCAAGGTGGCATCGCGCTTCCTGAGGCTGATGATGAAGATCTGGCTGGCCTTGGTGCCCTTCAGGCGCACGCCGTCGATGAGGCAGCGGGCCTTGTCGGTGCGCACTGTGTATCTATCCTGCACCTCATCGACCTCCTCGAGGCTCAGCACCCCTTGGGCCAGCAGCTCGTCCAACAGCCCAGAGATCACCGGCTTGCTCACACGCTCCACAAAGGCTGTCCGCACGTTCAGGAGCAGCTGGTCTGCAGGGCAGCCCCATTAGTGCCCGGAGACCCCACACCACGTCTCCTGCTGCCCCACCGCCTGCTCTGGGTGCTTCCTCTTCCCCATCGCCTCCCCAGGGTGCTAGTCCCTTCCCCATCACCCCTCTAGCTGCTCCCTCTTCCCCATCACTTCCCTGGGTGCTGCCCCCTTCCCTGTTGTCCCCCCCTAGCTGCTGATCCCTCCCCTACGATCCTCCCTGGGTGCTCCCCCTTCCCCGTGGCCCATCCAGGGTGCTGTTCCCTCCTTCATTGCCCACCCTGGGGGCTTCCCCTGCCATTGCCCACCTCCCCCTTTTTCCCACACACCCACAGAAAGTGCCCCAGAGGACGCATTTGCAAGGAGCAGGGCCCCAGCTACTCAGGGTTGCCGTGTCCTGGGCCCCACCCTGCATGTTGCGCCATGTCGCTGTGCATCAGGCTGGCCAGGGCGAGCAGGACCCAGGCAGGACCCGGTCCCACTACAGAGCCCCAGCACCACTGGTCATACTCACCTGCCATCAGTCCTCACCCTGCTGAAGGAGCCACGAAGTCTATTTCTGCTGCAGGGGGGAAACGAAAGCAAATGTTCACCAAAAAAAAAAAGGAAAAAAGAAAGTCACAGCTTCACTTCCTTCCTCCCTGATGGGGCCCTCCTCCTGGGCTGTTGCCATAACCCGCCCAGGCCCCCATGGTCATCTATAGCCCAGTATACACCTGCAAGCCCACCAGCTGTGGGGCCAGAGCTGCTGCGGCCTTTGCAGCCACGCTCGGATTTCCTCCTGGGGGTGCTTAGCACATCCCCGTGACACTGGGACATCATGAACGGATGTAAGCGGCCCCAGTGCCACAACACCCAGCACCTGCGGGGTGAGGAGGAGGCTCCCAGCCCTCCCGCACCTCTCAGAGCCAGGCATGGGGCAGCTCCGCTCCTAGCCCCAGCGCCGGGCAGAGGTGGCTGTCCTCTGCCAAGGACCAATGTCATCTTCGTCCCTAAAGCCTCCAGACCTCTCTGGGGCGTTCCTTCCTCCAGCTGCCCTGTCCAGGAGCTGGCAGGGAGACACCGCCTCGGGCAGCAGCATCCTCATCCACCCGAGGGATCACCATCCCTGTCTCCATCCCGCAGGCGCTGGGGGGGAAGGGAAGCCTGCCTGAAACGTAAAATCTGGACTGTAAGAAAGCCTGAGGTTGCCCCACAACTATATTAGCAAGGTTGTTCCGCAGGGCAGGTAGAGTGTAGGGCGAGACCTGGGTGGGAATGGCAGAAGACTGGCCAACGATGGGGAAACCCAGGGACGAGCCCTGGGTAAGACAGGCATCCAGCCCTTCGGGAGGCAGAGGCAAGCAGCGGCTGGCTGTGGAGCACAGCAGCTGCCGAAGACTGAGCAGGGTGATAAAACAGGGAGGCCGTAAGATTTTTTTTTACCATCCGGAAGGCTCCCGCAGGCCCGTCGGGGAGGCCTGCCGCACCGCGGCAGCTCTGAGGTGCCTCAACCCTGTGACAAGGCCCCAGCGCCATGCTGCCCTGGCCGGGGCACCGCTGAGGGGGGCGGCACTGCCCATGAGGGGCTCCCCCGGTGCCTGCCCGCACCACGGCCCTCGGCGGGCCGCTGCTGCCGGCGCAGGAGAACGGTGAGGGGTTGGGAGGGGGGGTGCGGCGGGCGCCTCTGCCGCCAGGCCCGGGGCCGCCCCCTCCCGCGGGCCCTGCCGCCGCCCGTTCCCTGCGGGCGCAGAGGTGGCGGACCGGGGTGGGGGGGAGGGCTCCGGGCAGGCGGGGAAGCGAGAGGAACCCGGTTACCGGGAGATCACGTGAGGGGACGCCCCAGCCACCCCGGTACCGCGCCCCCCCCCCACTTTCCGCGACGCGCCGGTGACCGCCCGCCCTTTTCTGAGGGGAAGGGTTGACCGGCCGCCGATTGGCTGCGGCGGGACGCGCTGTGATTTCTCATTGGGCGCTGGGCACCGGGTCCCGCCCCCGCGCCGCGCGCCGCGCCGGGTCACGGGATAGGCTTGCGGGCGAGGAGAAGGGCGTGCCCTGGTGGCCGGTGGCGCTGGGCGGGGACGCGTTCACTCTGTTCATTGGCCGGAGGTGCCGGCGGTGCCGGGCGCTGATTGGCTGCGCCGCGCGGGTCTCGGGGGGGGGCAGGGCGGGGAGCTGCACGCGGCAGAGGCGGGAGCGGCGCGGACGGAGCCAGGTGAGCCCCCGCCGGTTCCCCCCTCCCCTCCCGCCGCACCCCCGGGCCCCGGCCCGGCCCTGCTGCGCTCCTCAGGCTTCTCCCAGCCGCCTCCTCCTCCTCCGGGTCCCGCTCCTCCTTCTCCTCGCTGCCGCCTGGTGAGCGGGGCCTCGCCGGGGCCTGTCTGTGAGGGGCGGCTGCCGGCCTGCTGGCGGGCCCGCTGGCGGTGGGGCCGGGCCTGGGCCAGCCTGCGCTGCGGGGTGGCCGGTGACGGTGGGGGGGCGACCCTGAGGTGCCGCCGGGGGGAAGAAGGAAGGAGAACGCGGGGCGTCCGCCGAGTCAGGCTGAGGGCGGGGGCAGCCCGCCCGCTGCCGGCCCTGCGGCCCGGCCCGGCCCCGCCGTACCGGGAGCGGCGGCCCTGCCCCAGCCTGGCCGCGGGCGGCCCCCGGCTCGGTGAGCCGTGCCCGCCGGCGGCAGACCTCGGCTGCGGGTCCGCCTCACCTGCCCCGGGAGGGGAGCGCCGCCGCCGCCCTCCTGCTCAGGGCCGGCCCTGCCTCCCAGCCGGCGTTGGATCCCACCGGGAAGCACCTCGCGGGTGGGGGGATCCTTGTGCCGCCCCGACTGCGGAAAGGGCGCGAAGCCGGTTACTCTGCCGGAGACTCCTCTGGTCTCGCAGCCCGCCCGGTGGGGTTTGCCCGGTGCCCCCACAGACGTCGCTGGCTTTTGGAGAAGGTGTCTCCCCTCCTCGTGGGGTAGAAGCCGGCGAAGCTTTCTGTGCTGGTTTGAAACTGCTGGTGGCTGGAGTTTGGTGTGGAGACAGTGTTGTTGTAGGTTTGACACTTGGTGAAAAACCTCAAACAACTCTGTGTTGTAAACATAGGTTTCCCTAAAGCATTTGATACGATGCCTTGGGTTTTCCTGTCGAATTAAGTGAAGGGAGATGAGCTCAAATAATAATAACAACCTGTGTTAAATTGGTGGCTCACAGGACATCACTGGGGACATTATCTTAATGGTCTTGTAAAGGTCCTACTGCTGATTTTGTCAATGGCCTGAAGAACGTTTGCAGCTAAAAGCTGTTGAAGCCCACAAGCAGCTCAGAGTGCCGAGCAGAAAATAAGAGATGAGGGTCCAATACAGTGGTCTGATTCGTTTGGCACTGTACTTTTGATGCTTACCAGGGAAAACAAACTGCTCGGGAATAGTCTGTTACACCAACAGAAAAGCAAGGGAAGAAAGAGTGAGGCTTGTCCTAGGAAGCAATAGTTTTTGCATGGGTTCGTGACGATGTTGAACACCGAGCGGGGCTGGAGGCAGGCAGGCAGAGGTGGGCTTTGGTACCTCAGTGTGGCTGTGGAGATGGAGGAGAGGGTGCGTCAGCTCAGCTGCAAACACCGCTGCACCCGAGTTTCGTGCCCGTGTGTGGTGCAAAGGCTGGTGGAAAGCTGGGCAGAGTTCAGAGACTATGTGTGAGGGTGGGATTAAAGGTGAAAAACGCTGCCAAGCGGTGACGGGAACTCCATCTGCTTCATCCAACAAGCAGTTGAGAGAAGATTTGGTCAGTCTGCGTGTACTTGTGGAGGACAGAAGTTGGACTGTGGGAATTGACTATGGCTGGTGGCGGTACAAGAGTGTGTGCACGGAAACCAAAGTGTATATTTTTGAGTGATAGAGATTCAAGCGTGGGAACAAACTTCCCAAAGTCAGTGATGACTTTGTATTTGCTGGCAAGTTTTACGTCAAGCCTCAATACTTTTTTTAATAAAAGCAAGGGCAAGTATTGGAGCTCGGCTAACAGCCTGGGAAGTTCTGTGGTCTGCTCTGCTTGGGAGTTTGTAAGGTGGCCATAATGTCTTTCAGGGTGTTCGCTGGAAGATGAATATCTAAATAAGCAGAGAGGAAGACTGGGAAATAAATTTAAAAGTTTTACTTATAGCTATTTCTAGGAACATCTGGTTTCCCCTTTTCTTTGCTGCATTCGCAGGAATCTATTTACACTGGAAGTGACAGTTATTTGATTTTTCTGAAAGAGCCTGAACAGGGAAATTTCCTCAGATGTATCATTGCAGTTAGTTTTGTGGCAGAGTCCTTCCAGCCCTTCTGTTTTGCCAACAGGGTCGAGTAGTCAACTGTCAGATTTGTCTGTAGCAAGCTAAAAGGAAAAAAAAACCCCAAACCCTAAATTCAAGGGAAGCTTTAGGGTTAGATCTTACCACGATACGGAGGCTTTGGAGAATGCCGCTGTGCGAGCTTTTATTGTTATCTTGATCTGCCAAAATATGCACTGGCTTGCCTTTGTTTTTTGTTCACATGGGGCTTTTCAAAGTCTCCCTTGTCCCGGCTCTGGTGGGAGCGAAGGGGATGATGTGTGTGGTGACTTCCCCCTCCTCATGGCCTGCGCGTCGCGGAGCACTGCTCACCTGAAGGCAGGCACCAGACCTGGATGGCTCTTGCCTGCCCTGTTTGTGAGGATTGCTCCAGAACCTGGGCTTCTCCTCCAAGAGGCATTGCTTTAATCTGCGCTGTTTGAGACAGAGCTATTTCCACTCTTGTTCTGTATCCTCAGCTCATCTCTAGAGGCTGCTGTCATCTGAGGGAGAGAGTTGTTCTCAGTAATGGTTTGGTAAGTGAATTAAAAAGGAGGCTAGAGAGAAAATGAGATTGTTTCTTGGGGGTGTGTGTGGTTGCATTGAGTGTGTGCAGTTGCGTTGGAAATGACTGAGCATTGTTTTACAAGAAAATCAAGCAGTATAATCTAACTCAGATTATTTTTATCAGGGAGAAGTGTGAGCAGGGGGGGGGAAAAAAAAATCAGCGCTGCATACTTGTACATGACGCTCAACATCCCAGGGCAGGAATGTTTCCCCCCGGAATTAATAACTAGCAAGCAATTATGAAAGTTCGTACCTTTCTCTTCCATCCTTGCTTGCCAACCCTCCATCCAGCCACAGTTTTCTGCTTGTTGGCATGTTTCTGGATTTCGATGCAGGCGCTTATCATGAGACTCTCCTCTGTCACTGCTTGCAGGAAAATGTCAACATTTGCAGAACTACATCAGAGCCCTTTTTAGATAATGATGAATGGAGACGAGAGCTATTTAAAAAATTACTTTGCTCTTAGCAAATTAGCGTAACAGATTAATCCCTGCTTGTAATCCCTGACTTGTTCTCCAGGAGGATGCCTGCACTGTTATGGAGCAGGGAAGAATTTTGTCTGGGCACTTTGAGTGCGCTCCTCGCCAATATAATTGCTTCCCTTCTGTTCCTCCCTAGCAGTCCTGCGGAGACTGTGCAGTTACGCACACTCTCAACAGCCCGAAAGGATAGGATTTCCCTTGGGAGGGATCAGATGATTAGCTTATAAATAGTAAATGCCTGTTCAGGCCTACTTTTGAGTGCATGTTGTTTGGTTGCTGTCTCGCTCTCTGCCTTTGCAACAAGTACAACCACATCTGCACCTCGCAGCCCAGAACCAAATCCAAGGAAATCGGGCATGCTTTCCGTCGGAGAGGATGAATTCCTGTGAGGAAGGAAACTGCCCTGGTGCGAGGTGCTTCAGCTTTGCAGCCGGAGCTCTAGAGGTTGCGATTGATTTGAAAGGCTCCGGCAGCAGCAATGCACTGTGTGGCTGTGTATACCGGCATGGTGCCCGCTTCCTTACCTGCGCAGGAAAATAGTCTCTTTTAACTGGGAACATGAGCTGAAATGAAACTGAAACACATTCGGTGGTTGAATCCCATTTGAAATGAGCCTGTTTTCCTGCCAGAGAGTGTGTGCTGGTGCCGGGGAGCCTTTCTCGCTAAGCTCTTGGAGTCCTTTTTGGGCTGCACACGCACATCCCCCTTACCTGCCATCTGTTTCCCTCCAGCTTTGCTTCACTTATCTCTGGTTTGGTCAGTCTGACGGCTGCTGAGAGGGTTTGACGCACGTGAAGGTTTAGGGTCCATCGAGACTCCTTCCGACACAACCCCCCGACAGCTCTCCCGCCGTGTTTGTGCTCAGCCTTCCTCGCGCTGGGGTTTTGGCGTGGAGCCTCCATTCCTCTGCTATACCTGGGTTTGCCTCTGAGCTGGAGCGGCTCCTTCCCTGGGGATGGGAATCGAATTGTGCAAATAGTTTTGCGCGGGATTTGTTTTGCAGCATCTTTCTGCAGACCTGAGCAATCTATGTTGGATTTGGAAACAGTGTCTTGCCTTTCCTAGGGGAGGTAACGTTAATGGGACATAGCAACAACAAAATTAAACAGACAGCTCCTGCTCTTACCAGTGGTAATGACTTTGTTGTTGCTTATTATTTTGACTTTGTTCCTCTTTCTCAGTTGAGAGATGCCCTCAAATTTCTTCTTCAAGAGGGAGAAGCCTGCCCAGGGCCTATCCCAAGAGAGGAGAGTTATGTGTCTGTATATTCTGTTTCAACACATATCAAGTTATCAGCCTCAGAGGCTTCCTTTTTTGTTGTGTGCATCTGTAGCTGCCTTATTCCTTTTAGTCTGATTTATAGCAATACCAATATTCGTTCCCTCGTGAATCATATCGCTTATCTTCTAGGTGGAGTCTTTGCTTGCAAACAGCGCGTTTGATACAGCTGATCTCATGCGCTATAAACCCCATGAAGGTCAGCTGTCCTGGGCATACACAAGAGAGTTTTGCATTTGCCAATATTTATTTTCTTGGGAGAAAGAAGTTATCGCTCTGTTTCTTGCAAGGGTGCGGATCTGATCGCACTGTGGAGGACGGGCGCAGCATTCACCAGAGGGATGACGATGAGGACTGAGACTTACCAAAGCCTTGGGAATGGCGTTAGCTGGGGATGAAGCGGATGGGACTGTTCCGATAGCCAAGTATGAGTTGTATGTTGGGCACCTCTGCCTGAGACCTAGCAAGAGGCCAAATCTGGTGACTTTTGCTGAGGCTGCTAACCACTGTCAGCTCCACCCCTCTTCGGAGGAGTCTGTCCAGGCAGCAGAGGCATAGGTAGACACGGCTCACAACTTATCTGCTCGGGGGCAAAGTCTTGTATCTGAACTTAAGCCCACATTCACGGCAGGGTGTTTGCTAGAGCTCAGCTTTCTTCCATTTCATGGCTCAGGCTGCACCGACTGGAAAGCGGAGTTGTTGTTCCTTTTCCAACCTGACCAGTTCTTCATTGCAAAATGAAATTGTGGAATTGTTCTCTCTGGCAGAACGTGCTTGGACATGGTACTGCTTGTGAGTGACAGCTTTATGGTAAGGACCCTCAAAGCATTTCTACTTTACAGGCAGTTCAATTGCTTAAACTCTGCCAGTCTTTCTCTGATGGTCTCTGTTGAAGCTGCGGACTGCTCCGAGCGAGGGGTGCAGTTTGCATTGTTCCTTCTGGAAGCTTCAGAGGGTTTTGTTGTTTTGTTTTATTCTAGAAACTTGTTGAAGTAGCCAGCTTTCTCTGAGTGGATGAGTGCCTTGTGGCAAACCAGCATAAATCTATTCAGTTGCCTCTGTTATTTCAACTGTACTGCCTGGATTCACAATAAATTTTTTTTTTTAAATCTTTCAAAGTAGTCGGCAGAAGTTCATTTTATTGCTGGAGCATGACTGGCACGTAGCACTCGGTACCACCAGCACACAACGTGACAAGAGCCAGGTAGAACTCTGTGTCACCCTTTTAACGTGAACAAGAGAAGCTGTTGTCCTGTTTAGTGTCCCGTTTATGAGGCATCTACACCCAGTTTTGAGAACTCCTCACCGAGGGTACTTGGAGAGCGTGGCTGGCTGCCAGCCCTGAGCTCGGGTCGGTGCCTGTGCTTCCTGCAGCACAGCTTGCCTGCCGGTACCGCCTGGTGCCATCGTCACCTGGTGGGCTCTTCGTGACCCAGGGTGTTCAGCTGTAGGTTTAGGAGGACGTAAGGAGCCCTGGAGTTGTTGCCTCTCACCCCAGTCGCATCATTTGGGCTTGTACTTGCTTCTGCTTTCTGGCCAGACTGCACAGCCCCAGGGCCTGCCTCCCACCAGGTCAGGGCTGCAGCTGCCCCAGTGCCAAAGCCGCTTCTGCCTTCCTTCCCTAATGGTAGACTGAATTTCCCAAAGGCTAAAATGCTCTATTTGTGCGGAAATCTTTGGAGCAAGCCCACGGCATCTGGGTGCAAACCAAAAAGCCTGTGCTGCCCTGAAGGTCAGACCTGGGTAGGTGAAAGTCAGTCTCTTCGGGCATGAGGCTCGGGGAAGCTGAAGTTGGGTGTGAAACGGAGCAGCCTGTGTGTGGTGGGGCAGAAGGCTGTGTTTGGAGGGGGGAAAGACAGCGGTAACGTATTTGGGGGGGTTGGTGGGAAGATGCACAGCGAAGTGGGATTTGGTGAGCTCCTCTGGAAACATCGGAGATGGGTTGGTTTTTTTTAAGATGCTTTGTGTACCACTGAGGATGCTGTGTCTGCTGTACATTACCAGTGTCCTGGGGTGTTATATTTTCGCTCTGGCTGTCCTGAATTACATGCAGCTCATGTTTCGGAGTCCTGTTGTCAACTTTCCTGCACCCTTGGGTAGGTCTGGGCCCTTGTCAGCCCCTCATTCCCTTTCTGATGCTTCTGCAGTGTGACGAGTGGTGTGACTCCAGGGTTTGTCACAGCCTGATACTTTTATGTCCTCTGTATGTGGGAGTTATTTCCTTTGATGCTACAGTTCACTGCTGCTTTTTTTTTAAAAAAAAAAAAAAAAAAAAAAAGCTGAGATCCTCGTGACTTGAGGAACTGCTGCTGAGTTCTGGTGTGATGAGTATCTGCCTGTCTCTGTCTGCCGTGCTCCTGGGCAGCCATTTCCCTACAGTCCCAATGGGTTAGACAGCGTAATGGCTGGAATCCCTGCAGGGCGATTAACTTTGTCTCCTCTTTCTAGGGTATCAGCTTTTCTTTCTGTGTATTTGAATCCTTTGTGCTTCTAGACAATGTGCCTGGTTCTTCTCAGTCCTCTGCAAACATCTCTTTCACCTGCACAAGGCTGTTCATCACCTGCCTGGTATGGAGGGGAGATCATCTGCTTCCAGAAAGTGCCAGCGCTTCGTATTTCTCTGTCAGGGGAGCTACTGGCTTGCATTTTTCATATCCACGCCCTTTACAAGCAGCTGACAAGAGGCAACTACTCTAGGAAAGGAAAGCTGTCAGTGCCCCCTGTTTCTGTGCACCTTCTTTGGCGACCTGGTGACATCCAGAGGCCATGGATATGTGTGGAAACCCAGCAAGTAGCTGTGGATACAGAGAGAGGGAGTCTGGGCAAAGAGAAATCTCACCTTGCTTGCAGCAAGGCAACTCCTCTGTCTGTGGACCTGGTTTCCACAAGGTGCTGGGGCTTTGCGTGCTGACTCTTTCCGTTTTGCAGGAAGAGGGAATAACACCGTGTCCAGGGAGAGGGACAGAGCTGAGCTCAGCAGTGGCTCTCCGTGTAAAAGTTGTAGCCTAGCTGAGCCGATAGTCTGTTAACCAAGTAATCGTGAATTTTGGTACTGATGCCAGCTCTGACTCTGCTGTGCTCGGGGTGGTACTAGAGCTCATGCAGTGCAGTGCCTTTGTAAAATAATTTCACTACTGGATTTAGAGAGTTTTATCATCCGCAGGATAACCCAGTGCTGTGTATCCTTTCCGTTCCTGCCCCAGCTCCCACACTGCCGCCCTGCTCAGGGCCTTGTTGCCTCTGACTCAGGCAGGTGAAAAGTATATTGGGCTCTGAATGCCTGTTACTGATGTACGCGGGGCTTTCGTGTTTGGATTTAGCTGTCTATGGGAAGAGAAAGTACCTTGATTTCAAAGGAGAAGTGCTTGTTTAAGCTGTGAAGTCCCTATTTTCCGGGGGAGTTTTGAACCTGTGGTGCGTCATCCGAGCAGCATTTGTAGCTAAAGGGCAGCACAACAGCAGGAATACACGACCTTTTTGTGAGAAGCCCTGCAGTAGGGGAAGGGGCCGTGGTGGGAGACTCCCGTGTTTTGGAGGCATGTGCAGAAATCCCCGAGGGGATCTAAGAGCAAGTCCCAGACTTGCCCTGTAGCTTTGCCAGATTGCACCATCAGTGGCGAGTGCTCCTCTGCCTGGAGTGGAAACGGTACCTTAAACAAAGTTGTTGCTGGAGCATCTTTGCTCTGATCCTGCTGCTGCTGATGGCCCGGTGGCTGCGACAGCTTCGTTTCTGTTCCTCAGCCTGGCAGTTGTGATCCTTCGAGTGGGCGTCTGCAGTGCCTGGTGAGAATACTGAGTGGGAGCTTTGGGGAGGCAGTGTCTTTCACAGAGGTGACCTGGGCAAAATTAGTCTTTGCCTTAAACATTAAGCGATGATGTTGACTCCATGTTCCTGTATAATGCTGTGATACTGTGAGTTACCAGGGTGCCAACCCTAGAAGAGCAGATGCTTGCTTTTTGTAGCACAGCAGGTTGGGAGCGTGAAGAACCGTGTTGGAGAGGAGTTTTTCTGCGTGCTGAAGGTGAGGGATGAGACTTGCTGCAGGAAGCGATAATTAATGGAGTTGCCTCAGGCTGAGATTTCATGGACTTGGAGAGGAGTAGGGCCTGCGGGGAAGCCCCTGCAGTACCTTAAGACGCATAAATGATCAGAAGAAATGAATGAACGTGCAGGCTTTTGTCTGAGGAATTCATAATGTCCTTTCTTGTGCCTGTGGCTGACTCACACCACTGACTGTTCCCGTTAGGAGACCCGGTAGCTTCTAGCATCCAAGGTACTGTGCTCATTATAGGGCGGCCTGGAGACATACTGCAGGCAGCTGCCGGAGGGAATGCCACGTTACCGGCAGGCAGCCAGCACGAACTGGATGCGGATCCACAGGGAGAGTGGATGCCAGGGCTGGTATGTGCCAGCAAGCAAGTGACTCATACCCCTCCCTCCTGTCCTTTGCACTTCCTTGGACTGGCACGAGATCATTTCTTACCTTCTCTGTTCTTTGCTCTTTCCCCTTTCTGTAATTGTAAAAGTTAATATATCCAGTCTGCTAGGACTCTCCCTGGGGAGTGTCGCCCCTCCTGGCATGCCAGCGGGCAGAGGGATACCCTTCTGCTGCCTGCTCTCTGCGTTTCCGTCGGAAAGAGGGTAGCCAGGCACCTCTGGATGCCGAGTAAGATGATCCTAGACACAGCCTGTTTTGTTCAGCAAGGAGAGTAAATGGAGATTATTTTTTAATATAGAACTGTTAAATGCAGAGGTTCTGTGCAGATCTTCTAACTGCCTTGTTAGGAAACAGCGTGCAGAGCTTTCGTTGCCATTGCTAAATGAGGCAAAAGAGGAAGCGTTTTCGTCCTGTGAAGTGGACTAACTGTTTTGTTTTATAATAAAACACAGACTTGATGAAAAGTGAACCCCTCTCCCTCCCTTTCTCTCTCTTCTACTGCATCTTTCCTTCTTCAACTGGTGTTTCTACTAGAGGAATTTCCAGAAGTATGAGAGAAACTCTTCCGCCTGTGGGCTTGCCTTCTTTTATTGAAATACGAGAGGAAGTTACTTAGACTTCTCAGAAAAGGTTCAATAGGTCTTGTAGCAGAGGAAGTCACATTTTCAGCATGTTTTACTAATGACGAAGCAGTCAAAATCGAAGCTCGAATGAGCAGCCAGCTGATCTGTGGGAGTTCCCTGGAGAGCAGGGAGCCCAGCGGGTGGGATCCCACCCCACTTGTGCTGCGGATAGCTGTGCTGCCGCTCCTGCTTCCCCCCACCCCAAAAATCACAGAGACAAGGGTTGGTACTGGAGCGACAGAGGATGGGAAGCGGGACACCTCCTGGATTGCTGCGACTCTGACTTATTTCAAAGACGCAGCTTTCCGCCCTGCCCGTTCTCCGTTACTGCCGGCACCCAGAGGTGCTGTGCTGCAGCCCTGGGTGCTGCCTTGCGCTGCAGAGTGTGTGCTGAAAGGAATACGCGGTGCTGGGGAAAATCTGGCTTCAACTAAAATTGCTGATAGTTCTGCCGCTGGTTTCAGCGGCCGTGGGGTATAATCTGTGTGAGTCAGTGATGCGCTGATGGGAGGAAGGTGACTGTCTCGTATTTGAGCAAAGACAATAAAAATCCCCTTGCTCTTGAGATTTCTCTTTGTGTTTAGATATGGTAATTCTGATGCATTTCATTTTTGTCCTAAACCTTTTAGATGCAGGAATTTGATCCTTAATGGGTTCTAATACAGTCAGTTGTTAAAGGTAAGAAATCCCAGGCTCTGTTCCTAGCACTAAAAAAATTTGTGTGAATTACAGCAGATAAGCATAAATCCTTAGGCTCCTTTCAGAACCGAGCTTGGCATGTGGCTGTCTTCACCCCCTGTCCTGGTGGAAGCTGGCAGCGGGGAAGGGACAGTGCGTGTGAATTTCTGCAGCTCTCACTGCTAGATAAGCAGGGGACTTGCTATATATATCGAATTGCCTTCTCTTTCCTTTTATTGATTGGCGGGGGATTTCCCTTTCTAAGAGTGCCTTTTGAGTGGACGTCATGGACAGCACTGTTTTTAGAAACGGTTAAGCTCACGGTAGAGAGCAGAAGTGGTAGCAGTTAAGCTCACCTGAACTTAGCGTCCTGCCCACGTCATTTGAGGTGAGTTTATTAATGAGAGCAGGTCGGTGTGCAAGGCAGTCCCTTCGTGTGATTTTCCATGGCTAAAGTGCAAAACATTTTTGAAGGCTCCAGATAGTCGAAATTACAGACCAGAGGCTCCAGTTTAACCTTCTTAAACCAGAGGTTCTGGGGGCTTGGCATGGGAAAGGGGAATTGTCAAAGGCCAGGTTAGGTATTGCTTGATACTGGGAGGGATATCACCCTCAGAAAAGCCTCACGAAGGGCAAGTTTCTGAGTTCACTGCTGTACGTGCCTGGTTGGGAAGAGCAGCAGTGACAACACGAGGCCCTGAGAGGGCTCCTCTCCGCAGTGGCACGGGGAAGGAGGACGTCCAAGCTGTCGTCAGTCATAACGTACCATCCGGAGAAGCTGCCCACAAACCCGGCGCTTCTGCAGGAGCTGGCAGGTTTGACCGTTGGATGACGCTACTTTGCAAAAAGCGAGAGATTTCAAGCTGCACATGTAATAGAAAGTGAGCTCTTAACTTATTAAGAACAACTCTCAAGGGTTTTCCTCTCATCTTGTGGTCATCTGTCTTCCTGTAGCTTGACGGTAGAAACCCCGAGCAGATGTTTGTCGCTCTGTTTTAGAGCTTTCTTCCTGTGGAAGGTGGAGTTGTGTATTTAATTTGATAATGGTGCAATTATTGCAGGTTTTAGAGGAACTGGGTTTCCACCAGGTGCAGGGAGGAGCATTCAGCAGAGACGTGTGTTCCCAGCCACGTTTCAAGCAGTTGGATGTCGCTGCTGGCACCATAGACCCTGGCACAGGATCCTCCTCTTCTCGTTGGTGTGGCTGGTTGTGGGGAGGCTGCTGGGGAAATTGGGCTTGATTTGGGTGACTTGGTTTGAGTGAGTCAAGAGAAGAAATCTTGATGCTCTGTTGCCCTCTCAGACCTGCTGTAGTTTCGGTTGTAGCTTTTTCATGTATGTGTTTATGTGGGTAACTAAAAAATGGTTCATTTTTCTTCCTGTGGAGGAAAATTACCCTTAGCGAGAACAGGCTCTCCTAGAAATTTTGTATGCGAATGATGGCGCGTGGGCTCTGCCTCTGGCCAGCAGCACATGCGGAACAAGCCCCCGGGGTTTCAGTGAGGAGACACCGCCGGAGCTGGAAGTGTGGCCATCTCAGGGCTGTCGAACCCAGTAGTGTTGCAGGACCGTTACAGGGCATGTGATCATCTGGAATAACAGCGATATTTTTGTCTTTCAGACACTTTCCATTGAATTCCAGGGGGGATTGAGATGCTTGCAGGCAGGTACCAGTTTAGTGTAGTACCAGTTGGGATGCCAAAGGTATCCTGCCTGGCTTCCGGCTGCCTTTACCGAGGGGTATGGGTCCCCCGACGGTCCTGTCCTCTGGCTGCCGGCAGATGCCTTAGAAACCTTAGGACTTCTAAAATAATACCGGATGAATATGTTTACACACCTGACTAAAAGAATAATAGAAGTTATATTTGTAACAGCAACTGGGCTGAAGTTGTGTTGCTGCTGTTTACTTGAAATTGCTTTAAAGTACCCAGATGGGGAGTACGAGCATATTGCAGCTGGGGGCTCCGAAGAGCCCCGAGCTTGGCTGGGGAAAGTTGGTGCGGGGTGGAGAGGGGGAGCAGCACACTTCAGGACTTTATCTTTTGGTTTCTGAGCCTTCTGGTGCATTTGGGTCACATATTTCAGGCTTTTTTTCTGCAGTCACAAAGACTGCCTTTCAAAGAAAACCGCGGCTGTCAAAGACTCCACAGATTGATGGGAATTAAAAGGCGAATTCTCCTGATGCATAAGAAGAAATGAGTGTTTGCATAGAGACCGGTTTAGACAGCACTTCTCCAGCCTGGAGACTTGGGATGTGACCTCAGTAGCGCAGGCACCGTTTCCTTGAAGTTGTTGCTGCTTCCTTCCTGAGATTGAGTTAAAATCTGAGCACAGTGCAGTGTGGAGAGAGGTAACGGGGCTGCCAGCGGTGGAGTGAGAAGGAGCCCAGGGCTCACAGTGTCCCGGGGCTACAGGCGAAGGACTGGGAGCAGGCAGGAGCCTGGATTGCAGCTGGGATGGGTCCATCTGCACTGCTTTGGGTAGGCACCAGGCAATTGTTTGTGCTTGAATAAAGGCTTAATTGTGACTCGAAATGTCCCAACTGCTTTTTTAAAGAAAAGCAAACAAAACTGGAGAACAACGGACTGGAGTTACAGGGGGCTTTGGAAATGCTTGCCAAAGCTGTGCTTCCTGTCTCCATTAGTCCAGTGGTTATGAAGTTCAGCTTGGAGCCTTGGCTTTGAATCCCTTCTGTGCCGGCTTGGGATGAAAAGCCTGGAGGGTGGGGATGGCACAGGGGCGGCGGGGTCTCTTTAGGTCCGTGGTTCCTCCATGTGCCCCTGAAATGAATGAGGGGTCTGTCTCGCTCTCTGCTGGTGTCTCAGCTTCTCGCTGGCTGTGATGGGAAATGAATCAGCGCAGCGATGGCAGGGTGTGTGGCATGGCGCAGAGCCTTTGCCAGGCCCTGTTCTCTGCCAGCTTGTTAGGAAGATGGAGGAGGAGGCAGAGGCTGACCTGGCAGGGGAGCATCCCTGATGTGCTGCTGCCACCTGGTGCCACCGGCTTCCCCCAGCCCCTTGGCTGCTTTGCCTGCAGAGCAAGGTATTTTGCTGCCACAGCCTTGGTAAGAGAAAGGAGATGGTCTTGAGTAACGCACGCCAACGGTCCTCGCTCTGCGGTATGTGAGGCTTCCTTCGCAGTTACTGGTTTCCCCTTGATACTCTTGATTTCACTGTCCTTAACGTAAAGAGTGGAGTCAGCTGGCAGGCATGCTGCTGAAATTAATTATGCTTAAAATCATTGCAGCAATGGATAGCAGTGCTCGTTAGGGGTCTGGCAAAGCGCTGGGCTCTGTTCTCTTCCCTCATAACCCTGCACACCTTGATGACATCTGTGTGGCACTGCTGGACCCTTCTTGCTGTAGGTGTTCTACGAGCTGGAGTCCATCAGTCTGTCTGCCTATGCACATGGTGTAAACTGTTTACTGGCTCCTCTATCTATCAGTCTCTCCTGACTGAGCAAGATGTGGCAGGGTGACCTTGGCAGAGGAAAGGATGGGATGGCCAGTGGTGGTGGAGAAGTGGTCCTGCAGCATGGATGCGCCATAAGGATCTCCCCCTCCCTTTTTTCTTCACTCTTCCACAAAACAAATTGTCATTAGACCGCTTTGATGTTGTCCCCAGGCTAAGCTATTCCCTGGGCCTGAAGCGCAGAGATGGGTGGCAGGTCTTCACTGCATGCGGATATCTAGCCCAGCCTGTCGAGTTAGGCATTTTTCAAATTCTGGTGGTATTTTCCCAAGCTCTAGTCTTGTTTGCCCATTTCACCCTCCAGCTCTCTCCACACCCTCTTCTACATTCCTGCATCCTTCCTTCCGTGACTGCTGCTTTCGCTGTTTCTTCCGCCCTCGGCAGTCCTCACTTCTACACTGTTCACCAGCACGAACCCCAAAACTGCCTGTGCCCTGGTGCCGTTCCTGCCCCAGGGTCCTCACCCCAGCCCAGCTCGAGCAGAGACCCCTGTTGCCACCAGCATCTCTGCCTTCAGGGTCTGCGTTGCTGTTCCCAAGCTCTGCGATCTTCAGCCCATCTCTCCTCTCATCTATTTACTTTTCCAAAACTTCTCACGTTTGTTCTCACTTTTGGCAGCGGTGCATCCGTTGCAGCACTCCTGGGCCAGGCCTGCCTGCAGCGTTGCGGGCTCAAGGCTCATGTTCCATCTGCTCTGCTCTTCGCTAAACAAGAGCTTTGCTTTGTGAGGCATGAAGCCCATGGCTGCTCCAGGCACACTTCTGACTTCTCCAGTCGTCTCTCCCCTTCCTTTTTACTGCAGAGGACCTCGTTTCTGCAGAGGGAAAAAGGCAAAATACCATGTCAACGTCCCTTCCTCCCTCTCTGCGTTTCCTGCGCACTCTTCTCCTTTCCCCGCACCAGGCACAAGTTCTCTGGTTCGTCCCCTTGCCTCTGACCCCGTGCTGCTTCTTCCTCCCCATTACACCATTCTCATTCCCCCTTACTCTCAATTTCTCACCTGCCTCTGTATCCTTCCACGTGCTGTGTAATTTCTCCCTTCTTAAAGGCAAAGCTCATCTCTGCTCCTGCTGACTTTTTTCCTACTTTTGTGGTAAGTCCCTTGTCCGCAGCCCATTCAGACTGAAGTCCCTCGTCTCCTCAGCCTGCCTTACCTGCTGTACTAGAACTGCTGGTGCAAAAGCCTTCAGCTTGGCAAAATCTCCAAATTATTCTCACCCCCATTCACTGTTCAGGAGGTTTGACTCCATGGCAGTTGTTCTCCTGAAATCCTTTCCCTAAAACTGGCTCTGTCCGTTTTCTCTCCCTCGCTCTGCCACTCCTTCAGCAGTTCCCTGGGGATTTGCTTTCCCAATGTGGCTCTGGTTTCCGTCCTCCCGTTTCTCTATGCTCTCTGTAATCTTACCCACGCACACATGTTCAACTACCCTCCTTTGCAGCTGGCACACGCGTATCCTGTTTCTCTCCTCCTCGATGCCTGGCTATCAGTCAAGCAGGGCTGGATAACCTGTCCCGATGTTACCCGTGTGGCCCTGTGACTGGTAACAGCGCTGGCTCAGAGGATGACCTGTGGCATCTTCCCTGTACAGCTGCATCATGGAATCACCTAGGTTGGAAGGGACCTTTAATATCATCGAGTCCAACCATAAACCTAAGACTGCCAGAACCACCACTAACCATGTCCCTCAGCAGGACTGAGAATGTGCATGAGGACTAGCACACTAGCCAAATCTGGGTATGTTTCTGGGGGCCAAAAGGTGAATTTCTTCTGTAGGATGATCCTGTGTAGTCAGGAGCGTTTCTGGCTACAGCGACTTTCCCCGGTCTCAGCAGTCCTGCAAGGAGCTGCTTCGTGTGTCCTGGTCTGATCTCTCGGGTGCAATCCCGTGTTTGAAACCTGGATGTTCCTGCTTTGAATGCAAGAGGAGCCTAATCAGTCTTCAGAGAGGTCTTGATCCTTTTTAAATATGAAGGAAAACACTTTCAGGGCATTTTAATCATGAACTGACTCTTAGATTGGAGGGCCAGGAAGGGTTTGCAAGCCGTCGCCCTCTCCCAGCTGCCACGGTGGCTGTGGGGAAGCCAGGGCGGTTCAGCTCTCGGGCAGGACGTGGTTCTGCGCCGTGGGCTGAGCGAGGTGATGTCCGTGTCTTGTTCCTTGTTGGTCTGAGACTGTCCCCTGGTACTCGGGATGGGTAATGCACATGCAGTGCCATGGCAGGTACCTCCCTGCCCACATCTCACGCGTATGTTGACTTCGAGTGTGAGATACGGCCTGTAATCTGGAGTCACCGATCCCCTCGGGAAGAGCAGCTGGAGGTGAGGTGTGCCGTGGGCATCGTGGGCAGCTCTGCTTACTGAGAGGCCTGTCAGGATTCACGTATTCAGACCTGGACAAAAAAAAAGTATCTGATCCGTTTTAAGTACTCTAAGCAGTCAAAAGGCCAGCTTTTTTCATAAGTTTGATGGAATTTATCCAATTCTGAAACTTCATCTACCAGTAATTGGATTAAGTTATAGCCTTGTCAGCAGAGTTGCCCCGAGCTGACTGTACTTTGCATAAATACTTAAACATATTGAGCAAGTTTTCTCTTTTATTTTTTTTTTTTTTAAGCTGCATACGCGACCTTGTTTTGTTTTGGATCACTAGATGGGTTTTGTCTTTCCGCTTCAAACTTGCTGTCTGAGTGCTGGCCACCTAGAGGCAGTTGTGGCCATGGCCCGGCAGTGCTGGGGACAGACATGCCATCGATTTGCCGCCTCTACTGTTTACTACTTTCATATATTAGTGCAGTGACTTTTTGCCTGCTCCTTGTTTGGGCGGCTCACGTGGAGGTGACTCTGGGGTCTTCTAAGGCAGACGACCTGGGAACCGGCAGCCCTTCATCTTGTGGGTAGTTCTGGATCTCTGGATTCATACCTCGCCTCGGGTCATGCCCGTGGGCAGGGAAATTATCGTCACTTAGCGTTGCAGAGCAATCTGAATACTTTGGCAACTTGTCATTGTCATCTGCTGTTACCGTGACATTCCTAAGCTCTGGTAGCCCAATCTTTTCTCTTAATAATTATTCATCAGTAAAAGCTTTTTGTTTTTGAAGACTAGCTGGTAGCGGCCTTCATTAGAAACAGCCCTCAGACCTGTAATTTTGCTTAAAATAACAAAGACTGTCCCATACAATCTGCTTTGCATGTAACTGTGGGGTCTGACAATTATATTTTTAGCCTCTAATTAGTTGAGAGGCTTGAGATGGCTGTTCTGCTTCATTTGGGATCAAAATAAGGCTAATAGGGTTCCTGGTTGTTTCTTCTAACATCTCCCGTTTAATATTAGGACTTGTTTTTCCCCGTTAAGTACATCGGAACTAACTCTACTGTTTTAGCTGAAATTAAAACAAAATCACTGCCTGGGGCAGGCGCTGAGCGCAGAGAGCTCCGCTCCAACTGTGAACAATTGGTGAAGTTTTATAAGCAATTAAAAAGGAGTCTCGTAGCGGGAAGCGTGGAGCTGCCAGAGAGGCCACCCACCTCGCCTGGGGTGCGCACCGAAGGCTGCGTCGCAGCAGCGCTAACGAGGCTGGAAGCCGTAATCAGCGCTTGCTGCGTTTCCCACCTTTCCAAAGCTCCACGTGCGCACCTGAAATACCCCCGTGCGCCCCGACGGGCATCCTCCCTCCGCTCCCCGCAGCGTGCCGATGGCAGGGAGCGGCCGCGCCGTTCCTGATTATTGAGCATTTCCTAAGCCTGGCTCGCTGTCGTTAATCAAGCTGTGCTGAAGGCAGGGCTGTTAAGCTTTTCACAAGTGTTTCTGTGAGGCTTCTGTGAATACACACTGGTGAAACAGGAATACAGTTTCATGGCACCTCCATGAGACATGGAGAGGCAGAGAGACAGTAAATGTTTCTTCTGATTTTTTTTGGCAGCCTAATTCTTTGCTCGGAGAGACGGGTTTTCCAGTGCACGTACACTTCATATCGCACCTTGACTTGGCTTGCAGCTGAGAGGCAGCCCGGGTGTTTGAGTCCAGAGCTGCAATCCAGAAAATGGAGAATATTCCCATGTTGTCTGTGAAATGTCTGGCTCGGGAGGTGGGTGAGCATCCCGGAGGAGGATGACAACAGGTCCAGCTCTGCAGGCAGAGCTCGGTCCTGCTCTCCAGGCTCTTTTCTCGCAGCCCCCGCATCTCTCTCAGCATCTGCAGCAAACGGGGGCAGAGGTTTCAAGACGGCCGCTGCTTCGGTTCCTGCTGCTCTGTTTCGCACTGGGAGAGGCAAAGATCCCTGGAGGAAATAATGCGGTTGCCTAACGAAGTGTGCAATAACACGCATGAGTCACATGGGCTAGAGAGTTACGGGGAGAGAAAATAGAGATTTTTACAAGTGTTCTCAACCCTGACACTTCCTTATTATCTGAGGGTTTGGCTCCGAGATTAATAGTTCCAGGGTAGGATACAGGCTATAAAAATGCTGAAGTGAAGCGAGTTATTTTCTCTACTTCCCCCAGCCCAGGTATGTCGGGCAGCATCACCCCGCCAGCCTCGTCAGCACTGGCCCCACTAGCACCATCCTGCGCCTCCCCCCAGCCGAGCGGTGGGGAGGGCAGCGGGCTGCTGGCTTTGCTGGCCCCTGGCCATGGGGCACAAGCCCCGTGCTCTGCCCGTGACTGGGTGGCAGCAGAACACCGGAGGCTCTGGGCTGTGGTTTCCATCCGTGCGTGAAAGGGCAACGTGCTCTTCTGTCTTCTCTCCGGTTTCATCCTTCTTGTCTTGTCTTTCTCTGTCTCTGGTCCCCTCTTCGTTTAATTTGGCAGCGTCGGCCTCCGCCTTGGCTGGGCATAGCAGGTGGCCAGCTCCAGCCCAGCCACTGTGACCGAGATTTTAGGGAAGCTTCTGACCTGGATTTTGGAGGAATCCAACCTCCTGCATGGGAAACCACTCCTTGAGCAGACGCAGAGCCGCGTGCGTGACCACCACAGGAGAGGTGGTAGGTGCCAGCCCGGAGAGGTGTCGGGCAGTGGTGCTGGGCAGCTGCCGTCTCCCCCCACAGTGGCAGAGCCAGAAACCAGTCAAACACGGCAGGAGGAGGACCACAGGCAGCCCCAGAACATTTGGGATGCCAGCGGAGGAGCACGTGGAGCTGCGCAAGTGCACGAGCAAAGCTGCCTGCAGATGGGTGGACTGGGCCAGGTGTAATTTGGGTAGTGCTGGAGGCCCAAGGCTTTCCTTGGTGGGACAAGCAGCACTTGGGGTTTTTGTGGTATCTCCTGGCTTCCTTCAGAAGCCGTAAATCCTCAGGAGTCCCTTCAGCTTCATGGCTGCTCGGGCCAGGAGGAGGAAGGCCTCGGGGGCGGAGGAGCGGCAGCATTCCTGCGGGCTGAGCTAATGCGGCTGCGGGAGTCCTGGCTGCCCTGAACTGCCTTCCTCTTGGGCAACTGGCTTTTGAGAACGGCTTGGGGGATGGGAGCGAGGAGGAACGTCCTTAAACATGACTTAGCCAGAGAGTCGCAGTTTCTAGCGAATACCGACTTCTCCCACAAGGAAGGAAGTCAGAAACTGAAGTAGCCATTAGCAATGATCTAAAAAATTGGTACAAAGCGTACTGCAGGAAAAGTACTCGTGTGTCATTTGGTGTTATCAGTAGTTCGGATATCTTCAGACTGGTGAACAAAGCACACTTAACGTTTTACTTCCCTTGCTAATTGTGCTTTTCACCTAATTTGTAAGTCGCCAGTTGGCAGCAACTCTTCCTGGTGGCGTAGTAAGCTGCTACTAGATTTTTTTTATCTCTATATGAAGTCTGATAAGTGTGGTCATTTTGCTAAATAGTGGGAAAAAGGCTTTTATAGTTGAGACAGTCTGGATCTGGGTTTGAGAGGAGATATTGCAGTATTTGGCTTTTTCTGTTTTCCTAGGAAAAAAGTTGATTCTCATTGTGGGTTTTTTTCTATTTTCCTGAAACTTGGTGATCTGCTTTTAAATGTCAGGGAATACAGCGCACAAGTTTTGAATCCTTTCTGAACTCCCATTCCTTTCTCCTGTGCTTTCTCATCGAGCGTGTGGCGGGACGGGAGAAATTAACTGGAAGTAGCAGGGTAGTTACTGTGAGCCGAGAGCCCTGCTGGAGCCGGGTGGGAGCTCCCTGCCGCAGTGCCGGGGGACCGGCGTGTGCTGCCTGCTCACGGTGGAGGTTACGTTTCCAAAATGATTCCTCAGTGCTGGCATTCAGCTTGGCCTTCTGACGTGCGGGTGTCAAACCTCACTTAATTCTGGGCTGGGAAAGAAATCCCCGAGTGGAAGGAAAGCCTTGAGGAGGTATTCCGAAACTCTTCTGTCACTGACCCGATTCCTCAATGGCAGAAGGAGGAGTAATTCTCAGCCGGGGTATGTTGTGTGAGATGTTTAGACGGTCTCCAGTTCCACATTTGTTGACATTTGATTTCATCTAAGGAGGAAAAAGGTTAAAATAAACGGTGGCAAAACTTACCAAAGACCTTGCGCGTTCCTGGAGCTTTGACGTGCTCCAGGCTGCTGGTTACTGGCAGAAATCAGGTGTGGTTGACGACATCTAAGCCATCTTCAGGCTACACTTAAATGCTGAACATCCCCACTTAAAACACTGTTATTTTTAAAAATGGTTGAGGCACACATGCAGATTTCCATGCTACTTGTGCGCACGGTGAAGGGGCTGCGCAGCCGGGTGAGTGGCACCGGGAATGGGAGTGCACAGAGCAGCCGCAGGGCTGCCAGCCCGTTTCCGATGGCAATGCCTGTAACTCAGTCCCCTGTGGGATGGGGTTGGAAGACCAGAACAGAGGGCAGAATTTGGATAGACGAGAGGTGTTGGTGATCAAATGATCCCATATCGGAGACATCTGAAAACCTTAAGGAAGGGTCTCTTCTTCCATGGAAATCCCAGGATCACCTGTGGGACCATGGAGTGCTGTTGGAAAGGATCTTCTCAGAGCAGGACCTCGCTCAAGTCTTGCTGCTTGGCTTTTCCCCTCCTGCAAAACGCCTGTCCCCCTGCTAGTGGGGGCAAAGAGGGCAGAAGGGGCTGCTAGTTTTTGCATGGCACTCTGAGCTCTTGCATCCTGCCCTGCCTCCTAGGCAAGTCAAAATTTGATTTTTAGAGATTATTTCCTCCCAAGACCACAGCAGTCTTCTCCAAGCACTCGAGTTTTGTATGAAGAAGGATCCTCCCCAGGTCCTTGAACCAAATTGACCAAGTCTGTCTTCCTTCAGCTCCCTCCCGTGCTGCCCCGAGGTGCGTTTTTCGCACCTCTGGGGTACTGGCCGGTGCGTGCTGATGGGTAACAAGCCCTGCGTGGTGCACGCAGTGGCTGACCGAGAGGATTTGGCGTCTCCCATGTGATGCTGAATCTGACTTCCAGCAGCTCCTAAAAGGGCATGAAATAGAGCTTGGCGGCGATAGGTACAGGGTGCTGGTCTCTGGGGCTATTGATTTTTATTTTTTTTCCCCTCTATGTTCATACTGAAGCATCATTACCGTTGATCTAAACTGCTCTGGGTTGTCTCCTCTTTGCTGCAGGTGAGACTAGCAGAAGAACAGGAAGAGACCGAACTGTGATTGAACCGAGAGATTTTGGAGAGTCTCTGAGGATGGTGAGTACATATTCTAGTCTGCCTCTGTCCTCTGCGGGTGGTTTTGTTCTTTCTTTGTGTGTCCAAATTTTGTACTGCTGCTAAATGTATGAGACTAAAAGAATGGGAAAGAAGAGTGCTATAGTATTGTGTATTATATATAATAATATAATATAGAAGGCTTTTATTACTGTGGCCGAGATGCTGTTGGTAGGGTAAGTTTACCCCTAAACTTGTTTTTGTAATAACTGGGGTAAAAAAAGTAAATAAGACTGGAATCCCCTTCTGCCTCCTTGGACTACTGACATAGTCATGCAGTTTTTGTGGCTTAGTGATTGATTTGTGCTTTAAAAGCTAATGCTGGGACTTCTCATTCTGTTCTTCTGTCACCTCTCAATGGAGGTTTTAGCACCATGCTAACAACGTGCTCTGGTGCCACCAAAGTAGCAGAAATTTCACAATAATTAGTCACAGAAAAACATGGTATAAAAGAATCTGGAAAGACTGAAACACAGCCAAGACAGCCAGATTGCTGATAAACTCAGATAAAGCACCTCTAATGCCTCCAGCAAGAAATAACCCAAAATGTGCACGAGCTGATGAGAGGAAGAAAGCTGGAGACCGGGAATGTTGGAAGATATGCTGAAAGTGTCGTTAGGGCGGTAGTTTGAATCGGGGTTTGAAGGGGACACGGTGATCTGCATATTGGGCTGTGGGTGGGCAGGGAGCCTGAGCGTTGCTGCAGTAACATGGTATTATCATCAGCTTCGTGCTCGCCGCTGCCAGGAGCGTATCATTATGTTGGAAGGAGTGCAGAGAAGAACAGCAGAAACAGTCAAAGGGCTGGAAATTCAAATTGAGGACATGAAAATTTAGGTTAAACATGTTAAAGAAAAAATAGAAAAAAAAAAAAATCTGGCAGACTGCTCGAGGAAAAATAGTGACGTCTCCTATGGGATTGTCCCCCATGTGATCTATTAGCAACTGGAATAGAAAAGGAAATGTGCTCTCTGCATTAATTGAACTGTGAGGTCTAGTAATCATGCACACAGTGTTTTTGGTGTAGTCCCTCTCCTCGTGCTCCCTGGTTTGGCTTCAAGATCTCTTCTGTTGGAAGAGCTTCTTGCCATGCCTCAGGTTGAGGGGCGTGATCTGGGGTGGGGAGATGAAAGCGTGCCCTCGTTGTAACCTGGTAAAAGGTCTTACACTTCAAGTCGGAATTACCCTGGTGTCAGATTGGAAGTGTAAAAGACCCAACAACTTCTCTGTATGGGACCGAGTTGAGACTGATGCAGGTATATCCAGATATGAATGGGGGGGGGAAAAAAAGTCAATAAACGCATGGAATCACAGAATTTTTAGAGTTGGAAGGGACCTCTAGAGATCTAGTCCAACTCCCCTGCTGACGCAGGAATGCCTAGAGCACGTTACTCAGGACTGCATCCAGGCAGGTCTTGAAAATCTCCAGAGAAGGGGATTCCACAACCTCCCTGGGCAACCTGTTCCAGTGCTCCGTCACCCTCACCGTAAAGAAGTTTTTCTTTGGTTTGAACGGAACTTCCGATGTTCCAACTTGTGCCCGTTGCCCCTTGTCCTGTCACTGGGAACCACTGAAAAGAGTCTGGCTCCATCCTCCTTCAACCCACCCTTGAGATACTTCTAAGCAAGAAGAAGGTCTCCCCTCAGCCTTCTCTTCTCCAGGCTAAAGAGTCCCGGCTCTCTCAGCCTTTCCTATAAGGGAGATGCTCCAATCCCCCAGTCATCTTTGTTGCCCTATGCTGGACTCTCTCCAGTAGTTCCCTGTCCCGCTTGAGCTGGGGAGCCCAGAACTGGACACAGTATTCCAGTTGTGGCCTCACCAGTGCCAAGTAGAGGGGGAGAATGACCTCCCTCGACCTACTGGCCACCCTCTTCCCTATGCAGCCCAGGATTCCATTGGCCTTCCTGGCGACAAGGGCACATTGCTGGCTTGTGGAAAATGCATCGAAAGTCTCCAGGCAACATGGAAAAGGACAGGCTGGGTCCACCAAAGGCCCCATTGACGGGGGGCCACCAGTGAATGCTGCAGGGACAGTCTGGAGGGAACATCTCTCTGGTGTACGCCTTCATGCGTCAGGATCTGCAGCTCAGCAACTTGGTAATCCAGAAACAATTTATTGATGTTTTATGAACCCTTGGTAGACTTTTCTTCTGTGAATTCATCTAGCTGCTTTTCAAAACCAAGCCGAAATTTGCAGTTGCAACACATTGTGGCAAAGAGCTGGGCTGCCGAGTTGTGCGGGGCAGCCCCTCTGGCTTTGTTTTTGAACCTGTCCCGTGTCGTTTCAGTTGATGGTCCCCAGTTCTTTTATTGGGAGTAGCGGTGACGTGTGGCGCTGCCTGCAAACATCTCCATGCCCTTCGGGATTTTGTAGATCTGTCACGTTCCCATCAGACATCTGAAGAGCTCTAGTCTTTTAAGTTCTTCTCTGGAGAGAAGCTGTCTTTAATCCTTGTCACCCCTCTCTGGACCTGTATTCTTTTTGGGGTGCGTAGGCTGGAACTTTGGACTTATTAAAAAATGGAAACTTTTGCTTTTCACTATGCTCCTTTCCTGTGTCTTGACAGATACTTATCCTGACCTGGCCCTGGCCCGCCCTTAGTTGTAACCATGGATGGTTTGGTTTCTTCTAGGCAAGAGGGTCTTCTGCTCCTTACGTATCCTGAAGATGACCTTACAGTTTCAAAGGACCTTCTGAAAAGGATTTATGGGTTTTTTTGTATTTTATTGAAATGTTCCTTTGATTTCTTTAAAATTATTTTTTCCTTTTGGGAGGGAAAAAAAAACCCAACTAACCAACACAAACCCCCCACCCCCTTCACCCACTGTTTTGGGAAGAGAGTACAGGCTTTTTGCCTCCCGTGGCAAGGGAGAGAAGGCAACTTATAGCTGCAAGCTGTAGAAATAAGCTCTTGCCTCCACCTCCCTACCTGAGCTCTGTCAGCGGTTGGAGGTAGAGAGCTGATCTAAACTCCTGGCAACCTCCTTTGAGTCCTTTTGTGACCTCTCTGGAGGGTTGTGACTTCTGAGTGAAACGCGGGTCTGCAGGGAGGGATGGAGGTCCCTGGTTAACGGGTGCTCCAAGGGGTTGTCTGCTAACCCACCGGTGCTTTGGGGCTGGCCTTCTGCAGCCAGCTGCTGGGAGGCTTGGTTGGAAACCCTGTTCCCTGCGGGCATGGTGAGTGCTTAGTTAATTACCCGTGATCTCTGCAGTCAGAGGGCACAGCACCAATGCCCTCTGGTTAGCAAGGGCATGCCCAAAAGCTTCTACCCGACTCAGCAGCACCCCAAATATGGATCACCAGCTGCTCTCCCCTTTCTGCTGCTACAAATGCTTGGTCTAGTGTCAGTTAAGAGCTTTCTTGGCTTTGACTGTAAGACTCTCCTCGTTTCTTCCCCAAGGACTAGCTGCTGATGAAAATGACCTTGAAGACAGCAGTAGTGGTGGTTTAATCCTTAACTCTGGCTAATGGAAATCCTAACGATCACCCAGCACATTATTTAAAACTAACCTGGCGGGTAAGTTAGTGCAAGCTGCTGTGATGCTCTGCCAGCTGCTCAGGGCTCAGCTGTACAACTCCCACAGCAGCATTCCCTCTTCTTACTGCTGGGGATACTGGGACTGTAGACCTCTGGATTTCCACGATGTTTCATGCCCTTTGGAGGGGACCATGACTGTTAGTCTAGGTGAGGTTTTGCAGGTTAGCCATCCCTCGTCCCCTCTTGCTGGCGTACAGAGTTGACAGCCCTTGACTTCTGTCCTTTCGTCCCTCTTCTTAAAGGCTTCTTGCTTCGTGTTCCTCTTATGTGCTCACCTCTGGGCAGCTTTCTGAAAAAATATTAAATGCGATACTACAGATCTATAAGCTTTTCTGTCATCCTGTAAAGATGAAAAGATGGCAGTCACCATCCCAGTCCTGATTCACGGGGTATGAAATAGTAACTTCTCTTCACATAAGTTTAGGGGTTTATTTCTGGGAGGCCACCTTGGTGGCTCAGCAGCCTTTCAGTTCACCCAAGGACCTCCTTAGGCTTTGAGGAAATGAGCTATTTTTGTAGCGGGACCTGAAACAAAGATGCCCTTCGTGCAACGAAAGTAGAGAAGGCAGAACAAGAAGTCCCTTTGGCCACAGCTAGTCAGCTCACTGCATCAGCTTATGTAGAACCCCCACCTAGGCAGTGGAGAGAAATAGAAATATGTGTCTTGGGTGCAGTTCATCTCACCCTGATGTAGGTACCTGCTAAGCAGAAAGGATAAATTTTAACTTTTAGGATGAGATAAATGATACACGTCTCTCCCTTCCCCTCCTTACCTGTAAAAAGATCTGGATAACCAGTTCCTACCTTGGTCTTCATTGGAAATATCGAGACCTGGACAGATATGAACTAGAGTACCCTGATGACACCTCTGCTGCTGGGAGCATCTCAGCCCGCAGCAGCCAGCGAAGGCTCGGTGACTGCCGGAGCCCCAGGCTGTTGGGCAGAGCTGCCCTGGCTCCCGTCAATTTACTTCTCATGTCCTGGGGGTACCTTCCCAGGACAGTCACCTCCTCCTGCCAATTTTTCTGTCATTGTTCTCCAGCTGGAGGCAGAATAGGGCAGTCTGTGCAATGGATGTTCTACCAGGGCGACAGATTCAGATCTCTGCCATCCATAGCCATAGCCCCTTGCTTTTCCTCCTCTCCGTCTGCGGGGTGATGCACCATGCTGTGGTGATGAAAAGCCCACCCTTAATAATGGCTTGGATGTGCGTACGCTTCGCTGGTTCAAAAACTGACTGGATGGCCAGGCCCAAAGAGTGATGGTGAACAGAGTTCAATCCAGTCAGCGGCCAGTCACAAGCGATGTTCCCCAGGGCTTGGTACTGGGACTGGTTCCATTTAGTATCTTTATCAACAATCTGGACGAGGGGGTCGAGTGCACCCTCAGTAAGTTTGCAGATGACACCAAGTTGGGTGGCAGTGTTGACCTGATTGAGGGTAGGATGGCCCTGCGGAGGGATCTGGAGAGACTGGATTGATGGACCAAGGCCAATTGTGTGAGCTTCACCAAGGCCAAGTGCCAGGTCCTGCACTTGGGTCACAACAACCCCACACAGCGCTACAGGCTTGGGGAGGAGTGGCTGGAAAGCTGCCTGGCAGAAAAGGACCTGGGGGTGTTGGTTAACAGCCGGCTGAATATGAGCCAGCAGTGTGCCCAGGTGGCCAAGGAGGCCAACGGCATCCTGGCCTGTATCAGCAATAGTGTGACCGGCAGGACTAGGGCAGTGATGGTCCCCCTGTACTTGGCACTGGCGAGGCCCCACCTCAAATACTGTGTTCAGTTTTGGGCCCCTCACT
>VFFE01006705.1:2076-48356 GCA_008921705.1 Burhinus oedicnemus
AAAAAAAAAAAAAAAAAGAAAAAAAAAAAGGCAAAGTCTCTTGCCCCCTGCCCATCTCCTTCCTGAGAATTGTGTTTTCACACTCCTGCTCCCCAGGCCCCCGAGAGCGATACCTCACTGGACAGCCGGAGCAGCAGCTCAGCGGGCAGCCTGCAGACCACGCTGGAGGACAGCCTCAACCTCAGCGACTCTCCACAGTGCACCCTGGACCTCCCGGTGGCTCTCTGCCCCATGCCAGCTGCTGGCAGCCAAAGACCCCTGGCAGCCCCCCTCTCCCCTGCCTCCCGCCGCCGGAGCCTGCGGGGCCGGGCGCTCTTCAGCCTACGAAGCATCCGTCGGCACCAGCGCAGCCACAGCAGCGGCGGGAGCACCAGCCCCGGCTGCACGCACCACGACTCCATGGACCCCTCGGATGAGGAAGGGGCAGGCAGCAGCCTGCGCGGGGGTGGCAACAACAGCGAGCCCTCGGAGACTCTCAGCAGCCTCTCGCTGACCTCCCTCTTCTCACCTCCGCCACCGGGACTGACGCTGGTGAAGAAGTGCAGCAGCACCAGCAGCCTCCATGCCAGCCCCTCACCCCGCCGCCCCACCACCCACCATGACAAGCCCTTCTACACTGTTGACCCACGGGGCTTCCTCTCCATGCCCTCCTGGGTGACAGACTTCTGCAAGGACACCCCCTCGCCCAGGGAAGGAGAGGAGCCGGACGGCCCTGGCAGACTGGGGACGGGGGACCGCGGCTCCCCGCTCCCATCTGAGCTGGAGCTGGGCGACGGAGTCAGCAAGAGGAACAGATGAGGGTCCCTGGGGCGCAGGGAGGGAGCGTTCGGCCACTGGCATGGGGAGCATGTTTCACTAGCTTCTCCCCAGCAGCAATTCCAAAGGATTTGCAAGAAAAAGAACCAGGCAAACAAAAATTTATAAATATATATATATACATAAATATATATATATATATATAGAATAAATACTCTGGTACCGTACCTCAGAGGCATGGGAGAGTGCAAGCAATACGGGAACAGTCCTGCCCAAGGGCAAGACCTGGACCATCACCGCAGAGACTATAGTGACAAGACAAGGCCATGGGGCTGGAAGGGATGGGACCCTCCAGCCAGGTGACTGCCAGGTGGCAGCTGTTTAGTTATATACATATACATATATAGAGAGATCGATTTATTTATTTTTTTTACCGAGAGATTATGAATTTCAGAAAGTGCTAAGGAGGAACAAGGAAACGGGGGCTGAAGGAGGTGCTACGCCAAACAAGGAGGGTGGGGGCGAAGGGAAGGGAAGCGAAGTGAGCAACAAGGGAAGAGCATCTGGGGTTTGCCTTGCCTGTTTCTGGGAACTTCCTTATTGTCCATGCTTCCATTTCAAACATTAAAAATTGTGGGCCAGATCTTCAGGTCGAGCGTAAATCAGCAAAATGTGATTGTGCGCTTCTGTTGGTGTAAAACAGCAGAGCTCTGGCTTGAGGTGGATTCACGCTGATTTACAGCAGGTGGAAATCTGGCCCCGGCAGCAGGGAAAAGCAAACAGCCATGGAGCACAGGAAATGTTTTGAGGTGAAAAGCCTTGCTTTGAAGGGAATGTGTGAACACAGCGGGCATGCTCATGAGAGGAGGGGATGGAGGCTACATGGCACATTGTTGTTGTTGTTTTGTTGGTTTTGTCTTTTCCATTTTCCAAAGAAAGAAAACTGCTAAGGTAAAAAAATTACAAGGTATGTGGGAAAATCTGGAGTGGGAGAGGCAGGGTGGAAGGGGAGGGGGAGGTAAAAAGGGGAGAGGAAATTGAGCCTTCCCCCCTTTCATTTGCAGTAATTGTGATATTTTATTTTAGAAGCCCAAAGGTGCAAAAATCATCTCTAGAGAAACCTATCTGTTATTTTTGTATCTATAGCTATATATATTAAAAGAAGACAAAAACTAGAATTTTAAAAAAGACAAATAAAAGCAAATGGGGCTTCAACAACACAAAATGCAGTCAGTCCCCTGGCCGAGAGCTAACCCTGCTCCAAGTCCCAGTGGGAAGACCCTACCAGACCATCCTCAGCTCGGTGGTGGCTCTGCTGCCTCTCCAGCATCACCTTCATCCTCTGGCATTTTCCTGATTTGCATCAGTGTAGCTGGGACCAGACTCCTGCTCAGCACCAACCGCGGACATGGAGAGCAGGGAATGTTGGTGTGTGTATGTATGTGTGTGTGTGCACGCAAACGTAAGGATGTTTATTGTGTGTTGTGTCCAGGCTAACTGGCTCACCAGCTGGAGAGACGGGGCAGAGGGAGAAGAACTGCAGCTCTCCTTACCTCTGCCTTGCAGGGGAGTGTGAGTGGGGAGGGCTGTGGTGTGGAGGGCAAGGGCAGACCAACTCCTCCAACCATGACCTGCCTCAGGAGCCAGGATTCAATCTGGCAGACATGATCCTCTCCCAGCGTTGTTGCAGCAAGGCCTCCAGAGGCTGCATCCTTCCTTGCCTTCCCGCTGGTATGACTGCACATGTCTCCTCCCTGGCCAGGGCCAGCCTGCACCTCCTCCTGCAGCAGCTCCAAGGTTTCATACCCTTCCCAGGTTTGCAGGTGGGTAGGGAAGCCAGCCACCCAGGGGGCACAAAGAATTTTGGATGTCACCTAAGGTGTGTCAGAGAAGACAGAGTGAGAAGGGCAGTGGGGAGAGGATAGCAGCCCAACGGAGGTGGGGAGGTTTGGAGGCTGGTACGCTGCTCAGAGAAGGAGCAGGGCTCCCTCGGGGATTCCTGTCCCATTTTTTCCATCAGATCAAGAGGGCCCCTGCAGCCCTCCAAAAGCTCTCCCAGCTGGCATATGAAGCGTTGTGAAGTGGGCAGTACAAAACAGATGTTCTGGTTTTATTGTGACCTGTATGATTTTTAAGCAGCTGCTGCATCTTACGAACCAGGGCTGTAAACAGCGACCGCGTCAAATGGGACCAACAGCCAGGAGAAGGGTAATTACTGTGTGGACTTGATTTATTTGCTGGAAGGAGTGTTTGCTGTGTTGCAAGCGTGCACGCTGACTGCAGGGAGGTCAGGCCTGTGGGGAGAGGACAGGAGAGCCTGGGTCCTTGCCCTTGCAGAAAGAATGCTCATCCAGATTTATTAAAGCAATAATTAAGGGTCTTTAAATGCTTTTTTTGCACGGGTGGTTCTTTGGGTCAGTTGCCCCTGCCTGCTCTCCCATGGGCAGAGAGGCAAGACAAGACACGTGGTTTCACATCCTCAGGGAAGGAAGGCAGTCAGCCCCCAAATGGCTGAACAACGAATTTGGGCTGCACAAGGCTTAGACTCAAACCCAGAGCTGCTTCGAAGCCAGAGGTAGGTCTTACAAAAAAACCCCAAATGGTTAAACCCCATCCAAATCCCAGACAACACAATGCACAGAGTGTTTCCTGGAAGGTGGCCATAAGGGGACTTGGAGGTGGGGCTCTGAGCTGTCCTGGCAGTCATGTGGGTGGTGAAACATTTTGGCTGAGGAATGGGAGAAAGGTCAGAGATCAGTGCAAGGCTAGAAGCTACCCCAATATTCGGTCATGATAGAATCCCATGGTTTGGGATTCATGACAGTCCTTTTGCTCTGCACAATGTCTGCCCTTCGCCTCCCAGCAGGGTCGTGCCACCGCTCCTTCCTCCCCGCAAAAGGGCTTTCACCCTCCAGCATATGACTTGAGCAAAAGGCTTCTGGCTTAGGAAGGCGGTTGCCATGGAAACAGAAGACTAGGTTATCTTTAGAGAATATTTTGTCTCTCTCTTTTAATTATTTACTAACTGTTTGAAGAAGAAGGAGGAAACATCCATCCTTCCTGAAGAGGAAGCAGAATACTAAACCCCAGCTTTGTGTTTTTGCTGGGGATTTCTGCGGCAGGGCAAGTTGTGCGGTTTCTCCTGGCAAGAGCTGCCTTTCCCAGCTATGCCTGGCTGTTGGTTGTCACCAGGAAAAACCTCTGTCATCACCCACCCACCTCCCAGACAACACCTGAGGGCAGCCAGGATTTGCCCAGGCATCTTTTCAGCCTCCTGTACTCCCCACTTCCCACGGGGGACTATATCACAGGCAGCTCCTTGCCAGGAGGCTCTTTGCCATCGTCAACCCGAGATCGCTCTGTTTTGTCCCACTGTCACATTACCCTCGTGCCCAGCTCTCCCCCACGTCTGCCACCAAAAGCAGTCCCTCTCCCTGCTCGATGCTGAGCTCCTCCACGTGCTCGCACACCATGTCTTGCTCTGGCTGCTGCTCCGCCAAGCTAGGTGTACTTAGCTCTTTTCATCTTGGCTTGCCAGACAGTTCCTCCACCTCTTTTCAACATTTTTTTGAGTTGTTTTTTCTAAGCCCTCCCTCTACATCTTCCCCTCTCACCTTGGCCTCTGGGCCCACCCGGTGTGGTTTATTGCAGCTGCAGAGCAGAGCCTGTCCTAAGTGCTTCCCACCTTCTCTTGCACAGAAAATCCTCACCTGCTCCAACCTGCCCATGAAAAATGCACCCATATTTACTATTTCTGCTGTGCCCAGAGACCCTGTCTCAGCACTGCCAAATGGACAAAGTGTACTGCTAGGTTTACTTCTTCCCATGGCTTCTCCATCTTTATCCGTCTTCCTTACTACTACCAAAAGTTTCCTTATGAAATTAGATATAATGGGAAATAACTGCCAGCATGACCAATGTTTTCTTTCATGGGAAGTCAGTAGTGTTGTGCATTTGGGGTTGGTTTTGTTGGGTTTTTTTTTTTTTTGGAGCGGGGGGAGTTGTGAGGCCAGGCTCTGTGAAGAACCAAACACCACCAGCTTTCTGTGAAATTCATAGAAGTTGAGCAGGCCTCGGGAGGGGGGGAATTGAAAATGTCATTGAGCAGCAAAATAATTTTTCAGACAAAAGAAACTTAAAGCAGAAACATTAGATGTCTTCAAGGAATTTTCTACTTTTCCTTTTGGCTGAGAAGGAAATGATTCCTGCCCAAATGGCTCTCTTTTGTGCAAAATGGCCCCACAGGGCATCACAGAGGTGTTGTGCCCAGGGTGGCCCCTGGTGACTGCCTCCTCAAGACAGCAGGCCCCTTGGCCACCCCACAGAACACTGAAGATGGGTCCCCAGGCAGTGAGGTGTCCACAAGGTGCCACGGGAGATGCGCCCTGCACACCTGCCGTGCAACAAGAGCAAAAGGCGTCGTAGCTGCGGCTCAGTAGCAGAGATTTGTTTTTAGCCAACGTAACTAAAAACTCAACATTTGTTATGGAAGACATAAGGTAAGTGGCTTGGGTTTGCTTGTTCTCATCACAAGACTTTCACAGAGAGGAGGAAAATTAAACCCCGCTGATTTTCTGACTAGCTGTGATGCAGAACACACAGTGCACCTTGTAGGAAGTGCTTGGTACTTTGCAAACTCAGGCCCCTGGATGTATGCCACCCAGTTCAGTTTATCTGCATGTGATCTGACTTTCCAAATATTCTCTTCCCTGGTCTTCATGAATACTTTATTTTATGAGATCTGCCTTACTTCTCATTTTTTTCCATGTTATTTTTGTTCCTTGCTAGGAACCACCTTCCAGTAGGAACTCAGTATCTCAGTACCTTTGAACTATCATTCATTTCTTCCATCTCATTTAGATATATATGTTTCTTCTCTAGCACTTTTTCCGTCTCCTGCATATTTCCAAGCCCCCTGTTTATTTCTGCTGAGATCCTGTCACACTTTGACCAGGAGCTAGCAATGTGATATTCAATATTTATGCCTCCCAACCACTTCCAGAGCAGATGTGCTCAATTTACAAGTAAAGAGCTCTCACTCCCACCAAACCGGCATCCCAGCCTCCACTTTGCAGCGTGCCTCTGCTTTTGCTCCAACAGCAGCTGCAGTACTAAGGGCTCTGCCCTTTCCCTTCTGCCGGCAATGGGATTGCACAGATGGACCTTATGGCAGGGTACATCCTCAGCATCTCTTTGCATATCAGCAGAGCTGCTGAGCATCTTTCACGTTCGTGACATTAGGAGGAGCAGGGAGGACTCTGCACCTCACGAAGTCGCTCCCATTAGCAGTTGGGCTGTTGCCGTGTAAGCCACAGCAGGCTCCAGCTCACGCTCCCCCTTTGCTGCGCAGCGCTGCTGGGCACCGAGGAATACAAATCTCTTTCCTTAGTTTTGTCTGTACTCACCGAAGTCAGCAGATACGGGTCTCTCTTTGTCTCATGGTCCACGGAGCAGAATGATAGAGTGGGAGAGGCACTGTTTTTCCAAAGATGTTTTCCTGGAAACCAGAGTACTTTAACCCCTCTGGCTAACACCATTTTAGCTGTCTGTATTATTTCTGAAAACTTCAAAAGATGCTGTAGATGGGGGGTTTTTTTGTTTCTGTTTGCCAGGACAGGGCCACTGCACACAGTGCACCATGCAAAATGACAGCAGCTCCTCCCGCAGCTCTTCCCCTCCCTTTCCTCCAGCTTATTCATCCTGGATGAAATATTTGCTAAGTTACCTGTTTGTGCTGACCACTGTGCAGTGGGATTTGCTGCCTGTCATTGCCCTGCTGTCACCACTTTCTTTCTCTTCTTATCTTTCTTATGACTGCTGCTAAGGGAATAGCACTGTCCCTTCATGGAGCAGAGCATCTCCAAAAAGGGGGCTGGCAACCACCCAGCACAAGCAGGCGGGGCAGGTGCCCTGCCTTCAGACAGAAGCACCCATATGGGCTAAGATGCTGCTTCAAAACAAACCATCAGCGGTACCATGGGCCATGCCGATGGCAATCCAAAGAGAAAATATTTTTCAGTGAAACATCTTTAATCCAAGCTTTTGCTCTTAAATTGCAAAGTGCCTTCTTAGGAAAGAGCTACCCGCCCACACACGAGGAGAAGAAGCGTCATGCAAGAACCTAAGGTGTGTGATCCATGCACAGGCAGGCATTTTTATTACCCTGCAAGTCCTTGGTATAAGCCTTGCTTTCAAGCTATCACAGCTTTGGATATGAAGTACCAGGTGGGCTTTCCTCTAAAACTACCACTGTCACCTTTAGCTGCATCTAATAATTGCTGGGATGATAACAATGAAAGCAGATGACCCCATTTCTCTTTTCAATTACAACTTCACAAACACAGTTAATTTGTGTTCCCATTTACGCACTTCTTCTCCCACCTCCTTATCTGAGCCCTATGAAGGGTTTGTTTCAAGATATGATCTACACACAGAAATACTACACACATTCTAGATAATAGATATTTCTAAGAAAGAGTCGAGTGCAATGTGAATGGGGTGGCATGGATAAAAGATCTGCTTTTGTGTGTATATTCCCTATACACACATACAACTGCCGCCCCATACATTTACATTTCTTGCTACAGCCTTTAAAAATTACCTTCTATTGAATGTAGAGTTAATAACATGTGAGAGAATGTTAATCATCATTGGCCACTGATTAGTTTCTGCTGTTCTAGTAAGCCCAGGCATAGGAAATAAATCAGGAAGAAAAAAAAACAACCAAAAACCCCCCAAAAACCACCAACAAACAACATGGCATTGAATAAAAAACCAGAGAGACTATTCTGAAAATCCCCTGGTGTCTGCTCAATATTTATTCTCATGCTTCCATAGTCACTGCTGCTTTGTGTGTATGTGTGTGTGTGTCTGTGCACGTATGTGGGCGTAGGCATGTACTCATTTCAGGGTGGCTGTCGTTTACAGCCAGATCTCCCACTGGTCTTGTTTATCAAGTGAATATTAAAGCACTAAACAGCCCAAACTGCTGACGCAGGATAATGCTCACCAGTAGTCCCCGCAGCATGGATCAGGCAATGCCCGGGCAGCAATTCCATCACTGCTGCAACGAGTTGCAGAGGTCTCTGCTCGCCCCGGGGCAGAGACCCCCGGGTCCCAGCCACACACCATGGGCCTGGAGCAAGGGGCAACCTTGAAGCGTCATGGCCTGAGGAGCCAGGCATGGCTCAGCTGCAACCACATCAGCCATAGTGGCATGCCCATGGCTGCTGCTCGGGGGACCGGCGTCCGTGGGGCAGGAAAATAGGAACGGCAGGGCTGGTGGGGAGCTGTGGCAGACCGCATGGTTGGGAATGCAGGGACCTGGGGCTGCTGGAGGCACCACGTGTGTGTGTGTACTTGCACTGTGGGGGACCACCAGGACCCCACTTGCACTGTGTAAATGGCTCGTCTGTTTGCAGTTCAGGACTCAATCTGTGGCACAGGCTGGGTGGCCACTTCAGCATCAATGATTCCCTCAGGAATCTGAAGAGGTGACAGGTCCATGCTGAAACATGTTGAAATACTCTCCCTTTTGGGCATGGACATGCAGGTACCCACGCAAGGGAGGCCAGGGAAACATCAGCTCTCTGCGGCAGAAACCACCAGCATGCAGAGCCCTGGCTGGGGCAGGCAAGTGTGGCGGGCACCCCTGTGGTGCTCAGGAATCAGAGGGTTATTTATCATCCACCTGAACATTGCTCCTACATGGGTTTGCACATGAAACGGAGACAGTGCTGACAGCTGGCAGGAACCACAAGCCCCTGTCCCAGGCCCTGACATCCTGGAGCTTGTTTGAAGTCTGATCTGTAACTTGGATTTTGCTTTCAATCCTGGTCCCTCCAATGTGGACATGGCTGAACGGCCCAAAATTTCACAACAAAGCAGGAGTGCCTGTGCAGCTGCTGGTTCTGTGACTGGGGGTCAAGGCCGGGACTCTGGATCCTGCTGCACAGTGACCCCTCCCTGGATCATCCGTACTCCTGCTCAGTGACCGCCACAGATGCAGAGCCATCACCTCCATCCCAGCTAACTCTGACACCCTGATCTGGTGGGACCCACTGGCAGGCTAAGCCCTGAGGCTGGGGGTACTGGCTCCATCCCAGCCTGGCTGGTAAACAGCTTTTCCTTTTGTGCTTGGATGGACACAAAATTTTAATGTTTATTTGTGTCCAACCAGGCAAAAATACAGCCTAGGTAACAGAGGTGAAAAGGCCTGAGGGGAATTTGCACTAACGATGGAGAAAGCTAGTTAAGGGTCTGGAGGAGGTGAAGATCTGACTCCCGGCTTGAGACACGGATGATTCACCCAGAGGGACACCCTGAGGGCGCGAGTTTCTTCCCTCCAGCCACGTGCTCACTGCCTCTGCATTTTTCTGCTCTGTAAATACTGCAGGAATCAATGCAGCAGCTAATGTGGCACTTTTGACATTTGAGGGAGGATTATTTCAGAAGCGAATGTATAAATCCGCTTCATCAAAAGTCCAGAGACAGAAAGCAGATGCCGGCTCACAGCCCCCTGCCTGCCAGGGGTCCCTGGTGGCAGCCCCACAGGTACAGGACCCATAGATGCGGGAAGCTGTGGGGCTTTTGCAGCACCCAATGGGTCCAAGCATTCAGGTAGGGAGGGAAAGAGGCAGCCTGGCAGGTCGTGTTGTTTGCTTTGCACTGGTGATGATGCAGTGGTATCATTTTCACACTAAATGCTAATTTTCTGCTTTGCTGGCCTCAGAATCGCCTACATTCATATCCTTCATTGCAGCAATTAAAGGGCTGGGTGCTCGAGTTAAGGCGCTTGTGATGAGTGCAATTTTAATCGGTGTGCACAGCAGAGAAGGAGGAATGTGATTGCTTCACTGTTGCTGTGGGAACACGTGAGAGCAGATCTATGCCCGTGAGGGGTAGGAGAGCCCATACCCCAGTACGTGTGTGCATCGGCTCCAGCCCAGCACTCGACAAGGGAGCGCAGGCTTGCCGCATCTCCCACTTCTCCGTCTGATCAGGAATTGCTGTACAACTTCAGCAAAACATTGAAACAGATCACCTGCTCCCTGCCTCGTGTTCCTGCCTCTCGATACCACCCTCTAAGGTGCTATGCACCACGCAGAGGTCCCCAGCACGTTGCAGGACAGGCTGAGCATCACTGGCCTGTCCCCTGCGATGGGGAGGGAGGGCAGAGGGAGAGGACCTGGTGCCATACTGCACAGATATGAATTCCAGGTGTGCCTGTAGGCAGAAGGAGGCAATTACATGGGTCCCCGCTATGAGACTGCAGCTGAGGTTGCTCTGCACAGGTGGGCAGGAGAGTCCATTTGTGAAAGCGCTAGGAAAGACATTAACGTGTAAGTACTTAAGCATTTACACTGTTTGCCTAAATCATAAAGCTTGTGCTGCTGGATATGCTCACAGATCCTCTCTCCCTCTCCAGCAGGCTTATATGTCCCTCCAAAGGGGAAGGGAGACCATGTTGCTTCAATCCTTGCTGCTTTGCTTTCCCTCCGTGTGGCTCAATGCCTGTGTTTGGAGAGAGGGGACCATCCTGCTGGGGTGCCCAGCAGAGCCATAGTTGTCTCTGCCACTGCCCCAGCACTGCGGAGCCATAGCAAGTCATATGGGCAACCCCCACCCTCCACCCCCCAGCCAAGAGATGGGGTGGGGAGGGGGTCCAGGGCTCCCCCCACCTTGTGCCCTATTGAGGGATGTCTGTGTGCAGTGGGGTCTGCAGGAGAGCATCACCAAGGGGGAGACTGAGCCTGTACCAAAACTGCAGGAGCCAGTGGGAGGGAAGAGGGAATGATGACATTTCTAGGGCAGAGACAAGCTTCCTCGGTCATAATTTCAGCTCCTCCTTGAGTTTATCCTAATTCCTTACTGCACACCCCTCTCTTCCTCTTGTCCCTTTCTCTTCTGAGATCATTTATTTGGTTCCACAAGGGACATGAGAGAAGGAGGGTCAGTCACAAGCCCCTTTTGTCTGACATGGGGGCTGCTTGTGTGGGTCTCCTTACACACCTTGAACCATTCGGCTCCCTCAGAGTGGGGACTCACTATTTTTAAGCCATTACTTAGTTCCATTAAGCCCCTCGCCTGAGATGAATGTCTATGCTGAGCCAGTGTCCCCAGCCCCACCCCTGGCTTTCAGCATCTCTTCTGCTATATCCTCTCTCTGGGGGACTGATATGTACCCCCTTCAGGGACCTCCCCAGTCACTTCAGGGTCCCACCCCCAGGAAGAGCCCCATGTCCCCTCACAACCCATCACACATCACAGATGCAAGAAGGCAGGAGGGGATGTGGGAAAACGCACATGCCTTTTCCAGCTACTCCCAGTAGGTCTGAGCATTCCCTGAAAATATCCTGAGAAGGAAACCCTCTGTCCATGCTGTCCCTGGGGAGCAGAAAGGGAGAAGGAGGCTTTAGCTGGCTGATGCTGGGTGTGTATGGCCCACGCCCAGGAGCCAGGCTCAGGGCACACCAGCATCCAGGGTGACGGGCACAGGGTGAGGAGGCAGGGGTGCAATCAGCCCATAGGGCTGTGGACCACAGCAGGCTGTGGACAGAAACTCAAGCTTGCTTCAACATAGGTACTCCAGGCACTCATTTGTGAAGGGATAGAAGGAGAAGGCTTCAGCATGAGCTCCCCAAGTGCATGTGAGTCATGGGACCCACACAGGTCTGTGCCAGGCCAGTTTCACTGCTCCCTGCACCTGGGCTGGTGTGAAATGAAAGTCACCTGGGGTGACCTCACCTGCTGCACTTCTACCGCTGATGGCCACATAGATATGTCTTATATGTCTTACTCCTTGCCTCTCCATTCCTCCATCTGAAGTTCCTGTGTGTCTCATTTCACCTTTTTGTGGCCCAGCCACTTTCTGTGGCAGTCAGTGGTGGTAACTGTAGATAACAAAAAATCAGAGGAACAGCTGGGTTTGTTTCCTCCACCAGTTCAGAGAAGATTTTGAACCTTCTCTCCAGATTAGCAACAGGGAAGTTAACACTAGGACTAACGACTTTCCTCCCATGTGGAGCCACCATATCTCAATGCCTGTCCTGTTACCACCAGTAAATATTATCTCAGAGGCATTTGAACGCTTTCCCTGTTTTTCTGGAGGTTTTAGCAATGCCACTGCTCTCTGTTCAGGCAGGAGGCTGGGTAGCCTTCTTAGGCAGTGGGCAATCCTGGGCAAACAGCCCACACATACCTACAGCACAGCTCTGCAACACACTGCATCTCCCCAGCACGCATGGTCTGGGCAGGTCAGAGCTGCTTTGCGTACGCTGGTCAGCTATACAGCACGGTTATGGAAGAGCTGGCTTTGCCAAGCATGAGCTACAAGATACACATGTAAAATTATTTTCAACCTTCTGCTTCCCAGCCAGGGGCCAACCTGAAAGACAAGCAGGAGGAAGAAGCAGCTGGAGAGGAGGCGAGTCTTCCCTCCATTTTGCTCCCAGCTCCTGCCTAGCAGGACCCTTTGTCAGGCCCTATCTGACATCTCTAAAAAGCATCTTTTCTGTCTGGGCCACCACTTGAGAAGGCAAAACAAAGCAAGCGCCAAGTGAGCCAGAGGTGTACGTTCATTTAAAAAAAAAAAAAAAAAAGTATTTAAATCTGTTTGTGGCCAGCAGCATCTGAACCAAGCTGTTATTTCTCTTTTCCTCGTGTACTTCCAGGGCTCAGGCACGTGGGCAGGGGCAGGAGGTGCTCAAAGGGTGGTGTGAAGGGACCACATTTGGACTCTGTCCGCGTCAGCCAGGGCTCCCTGTTGCAGAGGGGAGGATGAGCAACACCCTGGCCAGGGTGGACTTGGGCTTGGGCACAGAGGTGGTGGATTCCCTCTCTCTTCTCCAGAAACATGGGTGAGAAGGGAGCTTTTTTCCCCCCACACTGGCTGAGCTTTGTGTTCAGCCACTTTTCCTCCTGCTGCGTGCTAATGACAGCACAGGGAGGAGAGGAGCTGGAGACTGACAGCCATGAGAGACTGCCGTTGTTTAGGACAGACCTCTCTCCATCTCTTCTTCTGCCTTTCCATTCATTTTGCCATATCTCTCTTTTTCCTTCCTCCACCCCTTCTCCAGCCCCAAACCCTTTCCTCAAGCCCAGCCTTCCTCTCCCTTTTGTCCCAGTCCTCCTTGCCTCTTCTGTAAATGAGGAATTAAATAAGCCTTTGCAGAGACAGACCCAGGTAGCAGCTTTTCCCTTTTTTCCCTGGCTAGGATATCAATTCAATTAAAGAAAAGGCACCTCCTAAGGAAGCCACCTTTATTTTAATATCAAGTCCAGCATGCACCACATCAGGGTTTTGCGAACATCTTTAGAGCTGCGTGCTCGCTTACAATGCAACAGTTCACTGTGAGGTCCCAAAGCCTCTGCATAACCAGGTCCCTGCCACCTGAAGTGACAACAACCACCCTCCAGGCACTGCCCTGCATGTAGGACCAGGGAAGGTGGGGTGCAACCAGTACTGAGAGCTCCCCATCACTCTGACAAGACCCACCTGGAAACTTGGTAATGAAGAGGGGAAGAGGGTACCGGGCTCAGGTCATTTGCGTTTAGTGGGTAATAAAGGAACCTGAAGCTAGTAGGAGCAAATAAAAAAAGGAAGGACACAGAGGAAGGATTTCTTTGCTTTACAGGGCTTTCTTGGCCGGGGCTGTCCCTTGGCGCTGCTATCTCGTATCTGTGCCGTCAGAGTAAATAAACCTCTTCTTGTAAGCGCTGACCTCCAGCAATGTAGTAAATTCTGGTGCCAGCCAAACCTGCGTTCAGTCACTCGCAGCAGTTCATTGCTTCTCAGTATAATGCTGCTGCATGGCTTTCACCGCAAACACCAAAGGGAAAAGCCGTGAGATGCTTTCCTTTGGGTCTCAATTCCAGGTATGCTCCAGCATCTGGCCCATTTTTTTATCGCTCGCTCTCACTCCTCATATTGTAAAAGTAGCAAAGTTTCCCATTATGTTTTATAGCATGTTTCTACTTGAAAGCTGACTTAATCTTTGCGTTTTTCCTCTCCCTGTTAATCTCAGGATTAAGAAAAAACCGTGCAAGTATGACTTGAGCTTTTAGAAATATTTTCTCCTTTTTTTAAAAAAAATTAAAAATTAACCTGCAATGAGCAAGGCTTTTTATTTAGAACTGAATTCATGAATTTTAACTGAAGACAGGCATGTTGGGCATTAATATATGTATAATTATGCAAAACCACTGTTATGTCTCTAATGAAAATTAGATTCTACCACTGAGGCTGTGTTTGGCGATAGTGTATATCTTCATTTGTGCTGTATATTTATTTATTTATTTTTTCTAGCCGCATGACCTAGGATTACAGTTGCTATGGCGATAAGACAGTTAGTGAAGGAAGGAGTGAAAGGTAAGTTTGTATATCTGCCCGCGCGGTGGGGGTGACGGTAGGGCTGGCAATCTCCCGGTTCCTGCTATTGCTGGGACTGCGAAGCACTATTGCATTGGCTATGGTATTTTCTGAGTAGCTTGGGGATGGGTGTTCGAGCAGCGGTAGGAAGGGCTTTTTTTTATCCCCAGCGGTATGTGTGAATGACCAGGCCAAGGGATTGCTGAGCTGGGACTGCTTTTTAGTGGGGTGGGAGGAGACTGATCCCCTGCGTGCATCCCTGTGCCCGTCAATGGCCTTAGCGGGGTTTAGAGGTGGGGATGCCCTGGCTACTGGGGCCCAGAGTAAAACCTTCTGGCTACTTTTATGTATTTGTTGACCTGCGTTTGTGATCCTGTGTGCCCTGGACTGGGAGCGGGAGATGCTGAGCATGAGCGGCAGTTCCATCTCTCCTGTACCCTGAGTTATTTTGCCAGCCTTTCCTCTTGCTGGGGTTTGCTTCATGGTGCTTGCTGCAGGAGGAGGGGCAGCATGCCCCAAAATCCCTCCAGCAGCCAGTGCCACCTCCAGACCTGAGCTACTAGCTCAGGAGTGCAGGGGTTGATAAGTAATAGATAGTGGAGGAAAGCCTGCCCTCGGTGCAGCTTTCTTCATTGGCAAGGAACATACGCAAGGTCTTGTCTCCCTGAACGCAGCTGCCCAAAAGTCCAAGTGTCTCTCCTAGCCTGCACTCTGCACCAAAGCTCTCCCTTAGCTTGCTCTGTGCTCTGCGGAAAGTGCTTCCCTGGCTTCCCGCCTCCCTCTCCCATCCTGCTTAAAAAATTTTCACCTGATCCTCCCAGCAGCAATGCGTTTGTAACTCTGGAGCTTTGGGTCATGTTCTTCTCTCAGGTATGCTGTGAATTAACATATTGAGGGCTGGTGAGTAAGTCTCAGGTTCTCACCAATTGCTCTCAGTAGCCTTGAATATCTCCTTGGACTTGTTAACTTCTTATTAGGTATAGATTTTCCACCAGAGGTCTTATTACTGTGATTATCAAAAGACAAAAGGGTTTTAAAAGAGTCTCTCCTGCCCTGCCACGCTTTGTGTTTTTCCCTAAGTGAACTTTTTGCCTGCTTGCAGCTTATCAACAGTGCAACCCCTTTAATGCAAGCAGACAGCACTCTCCCACTCACTTGGACAGGGGTAAGGCAAATGAGCTGGCTGACAGGGACAATCCTGGGCTTGTACTGCTCTCTCCCCTTGAGGAAAACTCTTCCGAACCACTGAGTCTCTGAGAAGGGGTCCTCTTCATGCTCAGCCACCCTCCCACCCACAACCATCAGTGGCTGCACAAAATGCCTGCGCACACAGAGGACTCCACAGCTGGGGGAGAAAGTGGAAAAAACTGATGGGTGATGCCCAATGGTGCCTAGAGAGGAAGGTGAGTTGCTTTTCAGCCTTAAGGTAAGGGTGGGAGCTTGAAGGAGCTGTATTTCAGCTGTTAGAGAGTCGTTGCCACCCTCTCATGGGAGAGAAGATACCCTTGGGACTAAGGCTTTTCTAGCTCCATGGTTGGGGAACACTGAAATAACAGCAGCTGCTTCATCTGCTCCTCCAGTGGGAGTCTGTCTTCCTTACAAACCCCAAATATCATAGCAGGCACCGAGGGTGGAACAAACGGCCTGCTCCCCACTGCCCACATGGGACTGCTCAACAAAGTAAACTTGCCTGCATCTTCTCCAAACCACAGGGCTCAGTGGAGCAGGCTGCCCAGCTTTCCCCTTGAGGACAGTTTCAAAGTGTCAGCAAATGTAACCTCAAGAGCGAGAACATGCTTCCGTGTGCAAAACCTGAAAAAGCAAGAGAGAATAAAGAGCTGTACAAGGGTACATGCAGCTCAGACAGAAGAGAAGGTGTGGAACAAACTCTCCCACCTTTTTGTCTCCTGTTCCCGAGGTGGGGAAAGCAGCAAGGTGGGAAAAGGAATGGCTCTTTCTCCTGAACATCCCTTCTGGCGGAGTCCTGCTTCAGTTGTGCCACATCTCATCTATGAGCTGAGGCTTGCCAAGCTGTGGTCCGTGTTGCAGCCAATGCCTGGGGTGAAGGTGAATGCAAAGTAAAGGCAGATTTATTGCATGACCCCTGGGGAGTCTGGTTAACGCAGCAGGTTGCCTGGTAGTAGCAAAGTGTCAGATGGTATCAGTCCTTAGAGGGGCGGCATTAAGCCTCTCGGGCTTAGTTATGCTGTGGGTCCAGCCCAGGTCAGCAGCACACCGAGTCATAAACACCAGGCTGAGGTTTGGGAGTGGCTTTGGGCTTCAGTTTGGATCTGCCAGTGCCAGGTCAGAAAAATCAATACAGCGTTGAGCAGTGTCTTCCTCGGCCTTTGACTTCTCCCTTAGTCTTCTGCAGGTCAGTACTGAGGTGGGCGAGATGTGTGTGTGTGCATAGAACCTGGCAGTGCCTCTGCCAGCTGGGCATAAACAGGGGGCTGGAGGCAGCCTGGGTGGCTGTCAGACTGGCCTCTTCTGGAAGAAAACCTGCTGCAAAAAAATAACAGATAATTGCATGACTTCCCCCCCCCCACCCGCCCCTTCTGTAAATATTCATCATAAGCAGTTAAAAGGGAGCAGCTGCGGACGATGAATCCTGGCTTGTCATTGTCCTTCATCAGGAGGACAGCCCAGTCATCACTCAAATATCCTTCCCCTCTCTCCGGCCCCCTGCCGCCTCCGTGCGCTGCATCCTCATGCTGTCGGGGGTTCGGAAAGAGCATATAGACAGGGATGCAGCAAACGTATGCTGTGCCTGTGACCATAATTTCAAATGAGCTAGTCAGGCACTTAAGGACAGAAGCTACTACCAGGGTAGGAGCAGTTGGACAGATGCAAAGTGGCCATGTGGAGGGATTGTCATCACAGGTTTGGCCTCTTGGAGGGAAGAGTGAGCAATGGGGTCAGAAGAGGTTGCAGCGTCATCAGACATTGATGCAGCAGCGTGGCTCCATCACAGCCCTCGTGTCCTGTCCCCAAGAGTGCCATCAAATACAGGCATGTCATCTTGAGGGCCAACAGGTAGCCAGGAGCTCTGTGGATGGAGCCATGAGGGTCCTGTGTGCTTGGCAGGGAAATGAGAGGTGGCAAATTCTCCTCATTGCAGGACAGAAGGAAACGGTGGTGTGTGGGAGGGATGCAGCTGGCTGATGAATTGCCCACCTACTTTGGGATCCAATGTAATTGCAGTGTTTATAGGCAGGTTATCAGCCACAGAGCGCAGCAAATAGGCGGCAACTTGGGGGATGAGGACGTTTTGTCATTTTTGTTTTGTTTTTCTCAAGAGCCATGAGATGTTGTAGTGTCGCTTTACATCAGACGCTTATGTTCCCAGGTTGACCCAGGTCACCAACTTTCCTCCTAGACTCAGCTCTGGGCCAGCAGGGATGTGTTGTGGCCTTAGCCTCGTGGGATGGCAGGGGGACAGGCTTTGGTTGAGAGCTGTAGTGGGTCCTCAGCGAGGATGGGGAGACACTGCTGCATTGTATCGCAGCGTCACAGCACAGTTATTCTCTCCTGGTGTCACACACGGGCTGCGGTGGGAGCACTCCCTCCAGCAGCGGAGGGATGGAGGGCAGGTGGGTGGGCACAGCAGGAACGGGACTCTCTGAGGGGAGCAGAGGCAGTGTCCATTTCCCATGCCCTGGCCAGCAGTTCGTTTCTCTTCTGCACCTTCTCTCTTGGCAGCTGAAATCAAACCCTGAATGGCCTGGCAGTTTTAATACCAAGGGCATAGCTTGCCTGCCTAAATCTTTGCCTTTGTCTAAGAAGTCATGACTTCTCTGAGCTTGCTGCAGAGAGTGCCGGATGAGGCTGCTCTGGTCACCACGAGAGAACGTTTGCTCGCCCCTGCAGCTGGTGGGCTCCCCGGGCTCCTTCCTTCAAACCTGTGGCAAAGGCGCGTGCAGCTATTTTCTTAAGCTACATTTTTCCCACTAAGGTTTTCTTCTCACATACAATAGGGTGAAGAAGGGTGTGTGTCTTCTGTTCGATTTGCCTCTGATTGGGGGTAAAGTTTTTTTGGCTGTAGGTCTGGTGCCTGGGATTTCATCTGCAGGGACCGGGCTCCTGCTGTGACTGGGTGCTAGTGACCTCTAATGGACAGCTCTGAAAAGCCTCACTGAGGCATGGAGGCCTTTTAGACACGGGGTTTTACTGTTACGGTCATTTTTGTACATAGCTACTGTGGATGTGGTATTAGAGATGTCTTGCACATCTTTAAGGCAGTCCTGTTGCTTATGGCTTGTGTACTTGCTTTTGCATTTCTATGCCTTCTTAGCCAGCAGGAAACACCGGCAGCTGAAACATCCCAACTTGTTGATCTTTATAGTGCATCCATTTTCCTTGGCATCTGGAGAGCGGGGAGGACGAAAGGGATGTAGGAGGGACAGATGGAAAGTGAGGACTGTAGTCAGCTTCTTAGTTCTCTTTAAATAGCACTTTACCAACCGGGGGAGACCACCGTGGCTCTATTGTGTTTCCTGAATCTGTTTGTGATTTGGAGCACGCAGATCTCTTTAAGTGCTGCTTTGTTTTTAAAAATTGCAGTAAAGTTAAATCCACGTGGAAGGTGAGGAGCCTTTCTTATCCCCTAAATTAAGGGAGAGAGCTCAGGACTGTTTGCCAGCCTACCCAATAACGTACCCTGCAACCCTTACACTCATTGCTAGTAAAAGTGTTTGACATCCTGAGACACCTGCTGAAAGCAAATAATTTGTGCTTACAAGTTGATGGGTGTTGGGAGCATTTGATATCTCTTTTCCTATATTCTCTTAAGGCTCCTTTTTTCTTTTCTCTTTGGCTCTTGTGTCTCGGCGTGAACTCTAGTGGTGGCCCAAAGGTGTGCTTTTTCAAAGGGGTGAAAGAAACAGCATTTCAGCTCTCCCCGTATCAGCCTGTTTGGGATGCCTAAGATACAGCACCTTATTCAAAGGACATCCAATTAAATTAAAAGATGGCAAGCTTGGAATTAAGCTCCAGATCATTGCTAAGTGAAAGCCCATCGTAAAACTAACTCCCTGCCCCAAAACAGCACCGAAAGCAGGATCTCTGCAAGATTCATTTGGGCTGGGCATGAGAGGTGACTGAGGAAATCCAGAGGTTTCAGAATAATATTATTTACTGATAGTATGCTAAACCTTATGCTTCAGTTCCTCAGCCAATTCCTATTTATTAGGAAAATGGTAAGACTAACACAGAAGATCAATGCTTCCACATCATTTACCTTCTCTATAGCATCTGGTAGTGGCCATAGAGAGACCAAATTGGAGAGGGGCTTGGCCTGGGATGGCAGCCCTACACTTTGCCAGGGAGCTACGTATCTCCTGCCCTTGCTCCCTCCTTACTTGTGGCTGCCTGCGATGTTTACAGGAAGATTAAGTGAACTGGAGGGTGGACTGATCCCTGGTGTGACTTACGGCTTCCTGTTCCAGATGAACGAGCATCTGGCAAACGGGGGCTGTCATGTTGTAACCGGGACCTGCCATCGGCTCGATTGTACAACTCCCCTCCTGGGGCAGGTCGGGGTGCCTAGGGAGAGGGGGGAAACCCTTTTTGGAGTAGATGGTGCTCCCCATACCGGCTCTCGGCAGCTCCCCAGGAACAAGAAGCTACTTCCACGCTGGGGCATTTCTGAAACAAGCTCAACCCCGCGAGCTCAAAAAGCAAATGAAATAGCCTGTGCTTTGGGATAGCAATAATTCAGGAGGCAAGGCTGAAATAACTAAATATGAATGGCTCCATTAGGTGGGTCCTGAAAGGTGGCTATAATGATCTTGCACCGGTGAGGGTGGCACAAGGTGGAGGAGCAGGGAGGGAAGGGAGACTGAGGGTGGCGAGGGCAGATATAACCCAGAGTAATGACGTGGGGCTGAGCAGGGGAAATGGAGCCTGCGGATCAGCAAGGGATTACTGCTTTATTAGCCTCTGGATTAGTGTCCCAGGGCCAGAGACTGCAGAATAGACTGTATTGAATTCTTCCTTATCAGCTGGTGCTGACTGACTGACTCGGGTCTGTCCCAGTAAGCTCCCTGGTTTGGGGAGGTATTTTCTGCATTCTGGCTGGTATGCCACAGTAAAGGGCTTGGAAAGAGATGGCTTTTAGGAACAAAAAAGCCACATGGAGATGAGAAATTATAGGAGGACTCGGGGGTGAAAGAGTCACACAGTAGTTGCTCAATACTCTCCTTTTTCTTCCTTAAATTGGAAGGGCTCTCTTATCTCCAGATCAAGTCTCTCAAGACATAGCTGGAGATTTCCAGTCTTTGATTGCGATAGCTTTGATTCCAACACCTTTCCGTGTTCCTATTTATTCTTCAAAGGTGAATTCAGACTAGGCAAATCTGCTTTGGCTACAGGTCTCAAATGTCTGGGGATATAATTTTAACCACAGAAAACAGTCACTCTATTGATATATGTGTGTGAATGAGGAAGAGAAACAGACTGTGTAAAGGGAAGAGGGCAAGTATGCCTGCAGCCTTCTTGTAATTGTGCTGTGAGGTTGGAGGAGGCAAGGACAGAGACAAAGGTGGCAGAAAGTGATATTGCTTCAGCAGGGGGTGCACCTCGCTCTGAGCCAGCAGCAGTTTCTTATCAGCCATGAGTATAATAATCTGGTTTTTGGACAAAACACCAGCCCAGGTATCCCACTTGCTCCTCACCTCTAGGGATTTTTTATGCAGCTTTCTCTGGGAAAAGGACACAAACTGTCTTGCCTGGCCATTTGGGAGGAAGGGTGAATTACACTTTGCATTTCTACTGTCCTATGTTTCTGACACCTTCCAAACCTGCTGGAAGCATAAAGAGGCATGGGGCTACCTGCAAGAGAAGTTCTGGTTCCACTGCGGTGATGGACCATTGAGAAGTGCTGTGTATTGTAAGATAAGGAAAGGAAATCCCGGTTGCAGGGGTATTACCCTTTATCTGTGGAACAGGTTTAGGCTCTGCAGTATCAAAGATGGTGTTACACTAATGTTTCTAGCCTTTATTTGCAAAGCAAAGCTTCCAAGCATGAACCAATTACAACTTCATGCACTTACAGGCTTGAAACAACAAACAACCAGAATTAAGGCTTTTGAGCAGAGCTGACTCCCCCAGGCATCCATCACCAGCAATTTCTGAATAAAATGCTGGTCATTTGAATATGTGAAATTTGTTATGATGCGAACAAGTGAGAGCTGGGCACTCGCAGGCAATGAGGAAAATGAAGAGCCACTAACAGCAAAGCTCCTGCCTGTAACATACGCTCTGTGATGTAGAATGCAACAGTGAGTTTCTATATGCATAATAACAATTAAAATTGTAGTTCCTGGATGAGTGTGGTGGCCTGCCAGCAACCTCTATGCAAATCCCCAAGCTCCAGTAGCTAGGGGGGATCATGCCCCTTAACTAGCTAGTGCAGTCTACAGCCAGAAACAATTCCTCCCTGTTCCATGCAGTTACACTGGCATATGGGGGACTTCATTTCCATCATGCTGTCAACCACAGTCATTAGAGTAAGTGACCGCAACCTGTGGCCTGACTGACCCCTCTCAGAAACCACACTGAGTGCTCCTGGCCTAACAGAAGTGTTAGAAGCAGTTTTGTGCTGTGGCTATGATCATACTGGCTCTTGAGAAATATTAACCTTCACTGGGCTTCACTGATTGTTACTCAGTTGGGAGACATTTGAGGAAACGCAGGTGATTCAGAAATGAATGTTGATGACTCACTGGGTAACACCTGGGCCCTCTCTAACACTGTGGTAGAAGCATTTTGCTGCCAGAGGTACTATATTTTCATTTAGAGGTAAACCCAAAGGCTTAGTCGTTAGTGATGCCCTAACATCTTCCACATGAGTTTGAATGCAATCCTCAATGTTCCACTGAATTTCACCTAGAGAAAGTAGTATTCTGCTGACTTGGCATTTGTTCTGTAATTCAACTAGAACAGTTACTCTTCATTTTCCTCTCTCTGGTTCTGTGATATAGTTTTATTATGTGCTGTTACATAACTTAGTTCTGATGTGAAGCCAGCTATATTTCAGAGTTAGATGAATGATCCCTATATAATATGCATATATGTCTGCAAAGCACTTTGGATAAAAGATGCTAAGAAATGCAGGTTATTATTTTGCTTTTCCCTGGGTTTTACTTTGTCGCATGTTATTTAGCAACTTTGCTGTTGTTCTGTCTCAATGCCTTGTTGAATGAAGTGTTCTAAACAGTTTTGGGAGCGCTGGCATATTTTATTAATTGCCTTTTACAGGTTGTTTTTCTGTCTCTTTTGAAACTCCCCATTTCACAGAAATAATGAAAAATAAATGTTTTAAGCTAAAGTTTTAGCAACCAAGGCAGGAGTGGAAAGAAAGCACAGCAAAATATTTGGCCAATTTTAAGCCAAGAGTTGGGACGGACGTGATACCAGACACTCCTGTCACTAGGGCTTTAGGGTACAGGAATAATAATAACTGGAAAGGAGGAGAGATGGGTGCACAGGGTACAGGAATAATAATAACTGGAAAGGAGGAGAGATGGGTGCACAGTGTTCCAGGCAGGATAAAATAAACCAGCAACCCATCTGGGTCTCTAACAACTTCTCAAAGAAGGGTTTTGTACTCTGAGATTTGTTCTGACAGCAGTATTTTGAAAATGTTTAGGACTCTTGCCATCACATTTCTTTTAAAGTCTGATTACCTTATGTGACATATCCTCGGCTGTTGTAAATTGATACCGCTTCATCAGCTTCAGTGGCATATTGTCAGTGTACATCGGCAGAGCATTAGCCCTCTGCATCCAGACATGTTGCCTTGAGCTGGGTTGGGATCTCATCATAAGTCATTATGAGCTTGATGAGAGAGTGCTGAAGGGAAGACATAGGTTATGATAGGTCGTGGTGAGGACTGACCCAGTAAGTGGAACTCATTTCTTTTTGATTTATTACTAATTCCAGTTTCTCTGTATGATTTTGGTTCCAGGACACACTATCTTCTGAGATATAAAAACCTGTAGATACTAAGACCTCCTCTTTTGTAAGCATGGGTATGATATTGGCTCTGATGTTCTGACCAGAACTAATGTGAAAAGCTGTATTCACCCCACCAAAATTCCCCTTGTAGCTACCTTTGAAACTCATCTTTGCTGCTTGTCATAAGGCTACTGTACGATACTTGCATGCTGCAGTGTTTCATCATAACTCAGGTATAAGACTATCTCTGTGAAAGATGGTTTGAAGTGTCCTTTGGCATCCATTAGTGTGAAATGTGCCATGGAAATGTAAATCATGTCACTGATTGTCAAGAAGCACCTGGCCTTCAAAGAGTGTCCTGCTGCATTACTGAGGCAGGGGGCAAGGAGGCCAGCAGGGCAAGGCAAAGGAGAAGCTGATTTTTCATTTCACTCAAAGGACTCTTGTCTGCAGGCTAGCATTCAATACCCCTCTGGGACTGGAGCTCCTGAATGCAAGAGTCACGGTGCTGCTTGGTTGGTGGACATGGAGGAGAACATTGCCATTGCTCCTCTGACACTGTACAGCCAGTGCTCCATCAGCTGGTGGGCAGATCATTCTCCCTGTGGGTAATGCTTCCCACAAATACAGAAATGTTTCACTCTCTGGTCTCAAGCAGGCACTGTTTCCTCTTCGGTTTGGGGGCCTGAGCTGTAAAGGCTTCCCCATGCTGGTAGCACCAGGGAGCACAGTGCTGGGACTCCCAGTCTGGCTCAGTAGGAGTGGGCTCAGACACACACCCAACTGTCATGGTGGAGTTTTTCCTGCCTTATTCCAGAGCTCAGATGGCCACGGTCAATAGGATCAGTATGTCTTCCAGTGTGAAAAGTAATATTTCCAAGGGCTATTGATCTTCTATGTAAGGGCATTGGCTGACTTGCCCAGGTAGTTCAGGTATAAACCTCTGCTGTACCCTAAGGTACTGCTCTCTAAGCCAATGATGGGCCAATATATCTCCTGTGATGATCCAAGGGCAGCTCACTGTCAGATGGCTGGTGCTACGAAACAGCCACTGAGAGCTTCCGTTTGAAAATATTATGACTCATTTTTTGATGCAGCTTAGTCAATTGGCAGGTTGCAAAGGTCAGACTAAGGCATCTCTTTGAGTCCTTTCTGCAATGTCTTGTTAAGCTTGTAAAGCTTATCGAAAAAGGAGCCTTTTCCCTTAGCAACCAAAACCCCAACCCAACAACAAAAAAAAAAATCCAAATACATCTTCTTCATCCAGACTGAACTCCAACCCATGATACTCACCCAAGAAGCATTATTACTAAGAAAGTCAGCCTTTTTCTTGAAAAGCTGCATCTTTTACTGAAGGGTATCCTTCACATCCCTTCACCTTTTCTTAATTTGTGGCTAGCTGTAGGTCAGGTGGGTGATTTGCTGCTTAGTGCTTCTTCAGGGCTCCCAGTGCAGACATCAATTTTGTCAATATGAAGTGCTATGGTCTACAGCAAGTCTCGTCATCACTAGGAAGACCCTGTGAACTGAGGATATTTGCTACGTTGTCCCAGAAAATAGATCTTAATCTTCTAGGGTAGGCACAGGCTTCAGGCTGTCCTTAGGCTAAAGGAAGTAGATTCAAGTCTTGCTAAATGGAGCGCTTCCCAGGGACATTAGAAAGCAAAGAGTGGACTACTTTGCCTCTGTATCATGTATGTCTTGAACCTACCAATGCACGTATGTCAAACAGATAATATGCAGGTCTTTAGGCAAGAATCCTTATTCACTCAGCCTTGCAAGTGGCTCCCTTATGGACTTTGCTTGAAGCCATATGATCTTGAAGGTGCAAACGCCTTAAAACATATTGTTCAATTTCTGTCTAACAGTTAAACTTGTATAGACGGGAACAAGTGCAGACTGTGTTATGAATGAGGATTGCTTGCCCTGTTAAAAGTAAAGCTTATCGAAAAAGGAGCCTTTTCCCTTAGCAAAAAGGTTTTCCACCAATATTAGGCAGGTCCATCTTACAAGGAGATGATGCAGCTGAGAGGGGATTTGAAAATACTATTCACGCTCATATAACGTGAAGCACGTTGTATAAAGATTTTGCTGCTGTGCATCTGCAATGTTTGCTCATTGATAAAGCTACACAGATTATTTAGCACTGACTGTCACACTCTTGCTAATACTGTGTGTGCTACTAATATGCCAAGTGCTATTAAATAACTCGGGTGTTGTCAGAGACCAATTTTTATAAGAGTTGCAATATCCGAATTTTGGTATAATGAGAGACTCCTAATCATGTATAAGATAACCCTTCCTTGTCAGGAGAACATATTGTGCCTCTGAAGTAAGCATTTCTGCAAAAGTGGAATATTTTCTTATACTTTCCCTCACTGAGTTAGCCCCTGTGACTACACAACTCATGTATGTGTGCATACAGCATGGAGAATTGGCAGCGTCTATGTGGTAATGATTTTAAGTAGCTTTGCATCCAATTTTGAAGCCTTCTAAATCTCCTCGGTAACAAAGTCCATTCTCTTGATTGTTTGTTTGTGTGATGTTTGGCCAATAAACCATATTTCTGGCAATTTAAAGCTGTTTTGTCGGAATGAAACTCTAGTATCAACTGTGCTGTTTGCTTTTTGCAAATGGTTCTTTCCCAGGCTCTATCTCAAAAGAGACTTGGCCTAGAAACTCTGTTTCTGCAAGAATCCTTGATGATATGCTGACATAAAGTGTAACTTCAGATCAAATTAAGAAATGTTTTTTAAGCATTTGGCAATGCCTCTTTGAATTTTTGCAATACGCACTGGCTGCAGACTGTAAAGGTAGAATTTTGCAGAGCATCCAGCACTTACCTAACTTTTCTGATCCACGCCTGCTTGGATTTCTACAGAGTAAAGGCTGGACAACACAAAGCCCACTTAAAGATCCCATCCAAAAGGTGCACCACAGGCTGGTGGTGCTGGGCTGTGGAAGAGGGACTGAGGTTCCCAAATGGCATAAGCCCCGCTGCTTGGGTTGAGAGCTGGCAGTTGGACTATGCTCTTGTTAAGGTTAAATTCCACCAGCTGAGCCAGTCAGGACCAAATTGGTTATGTGCTCTCCTGGCACTGCCTGTGAATTTGGTGAGCTCTGACTGAGCCCTTCTTCCTTGATAGGGGACTAATGGGCTCTGCCCAAGAAGCTAGTGGAGTTCATAAACTCCCTTAGCCAAGCTGTTTGATTTTACATTGAAGAAATAGCCTTCTGACCCAGCCTGTGCTCTTGCTGATTGCTGCAGGCCAAAACAGTCCTGACAAGAAGAGGTGCTTATTTAAGAAGCTTTTGCGTCTTTAACTTTTGGTGGATTTTTGATGAACTTTGTAGGATTCACCTACGGCCTTGCAGAGGTTACAACTGCTCACTCAGGCAACAGCTGGGGCTTCTCTTGCCGATTCCTGCGAAATCAAGGAGCCTACTCTCTTCTCTGTTAGCCTGCTTGACTTAGATATTCTGGTCTGAAGTCAATGAGGGTGTTTTTAAGTACTTTTTGTGATCTGAGGTATGAGTAATTCCAGAAAGGCAAACTCATCTTGCCCTTTCTGCAGATTAAAGCTAGTTACAAGCTACACTTTTGAAGTAAAGGGATGCAGAGGAAGAGTATGGAAGAATGACATGGGGTCCCACCAGTGATCTTAGATTGCTGAAAACTGACCCAGAGTTTGATGGAACCACTTTGGGCCTGTGGCATACCTAATGCAGAAGGTCTCAGTCAAAGGCATTTGAAATCTATCACTTGTCTGTCACACTCCATGAACCATGGATCAGGGACCCCTGTGGCAAGACTGCACCTTTCTTAATCTGCTCTGTGCATCTTTGCAATGTCACCAGCTGACCTGGGAATTGACACTCCTATACAGTAGAATAAACCCTGACAAAACACATATGTAAGCAAACGCAATTTAGTTTTTTTTTTTTTACTGGAGTCACTTCAAGCTACAGAAAGGTGGGAATTACCCTTCTAAAAGCAATATCAGTTACCCCTTGTAAGGCTGGACCTGGAGTAGTGACTAAAAAAAGTCAAGCATTTGCTTTGTCCTTTACACCAAGGCTGCTGTGGGAATATTATTGATGGTGCCACTGGGAACAGCATCTGGCCTATTCCAATTGCAAATCACATCCCTTCTGCACATAAGATTCAGTCTTAATTAATATCAGTGATGTCTTAAAAGGAAAAATGGAAGTCTGAATGTAGACCTCTCTAGATCTCTAAAGTAATGTCCTGCACGTAATTTTCCAGCAAAATGGATTTAGGAAAATGTTCTTTGTGCTTTAACAGTCTCAGCAATAACTTCAACTCATGCTGCAGTTCAAGGGCCAGCACAAGGATCTGCAATGGCATGAAAATACTGTCTTTTTCTAAGTGTTATTGACAGATGTACCTTGTTGATGTTGCTAGTCCAAAAAAGCAAAGTTATTTTGAAAAAGGAAGCCATACTGCAGGAGATCAGTCTACTTTTCCTCTTATGCATCAGCTTCTAGCCAGAAATATATTGGCTAAACTGAAGGGGGAGAGAGAGAGAGAGGGTTAGAATCATAGAATCAGGGATTGCACAGGAAGGGAAATTATGAGGGTGTGTAGATTATATTCTTATGCCTCAGATGCTGCCCTTCACAGCATTGCATTGCATCCGCTGCAGCCGTGCTCTGAGCTGAAGCAGAAGCTGTGTAAAAGCTGCCCAGAGTACTCTTTCTCTTAATAAGAGCCAAAGACTATTTAATCTACTTTTCTCTTGCTTTCCCTACCTCCCCTTCCAGCAGAAGAGAAAACATGAAATTGAGTGGGTCTGCTTCCCTGAATAATGTCCTGCAACCTCCATGGATCTCACTGCTTCACCCACCCACATCCTAGTACTGAAGTTTAGATGCAGGAGCAGTCTTCCCTTCCCCTTATGAAACAGGAGATCACAGAAAAAGCTTCTGGTATGACATATGAGCCAAAGTCAGGGACTGCAGATGTCACCAGGTCAAAAACCAGGAGGACATCCCTACTGGCAGTGTCTGCACTGGCCAATTCTTAATGCCTCTTGCCCACGCATTGCTGCTGGTGGAAGTGGTTGGTACACTGATGTCAGCACGTCACTGGTGTCCCTAGCATTGCCACCTCATACTGCGTCAGTTTGCTCACTGTAACGTAACTGAGATTTCTCTACACAGTATGAGGAAGCCAAGCTGCACCCGTACAGACATACGCTAGGTAGATTAAACCACAGATAGGAAATATCTGCAGCGAGAACATGGAGGCGCAGCCATCTCTGCAGGTGTCCTACCATTAGCTGGCCACACACCCCAATGTCTGCATAGCCTGCCTGCAATGGCTACTTCCGCTGAAGCTAGCCTGCACGGCCTGCAGTCACGTCTCCTGCTGCAGTTCAGGTGGACCTGGAGGAATAGGGAGGCAAAAAGCCCCGTGCGACATCTGCAGATGTTAATGAAAATAGTATTGGCTGGACCAGATGTAGAGAGGCCTTGCTCTCCTTCTCTGTGCTGCTGCTGGCACCCTCTCTGGGGTGGCATTGTCACCACAGGTCAGCTGATCACTGAACTTTCATTGCAGCAGTGAGTGTGATAAATGGTGTAACACGGTCCTTTGAGCCTGGGCATCAGGAAACAGGGCTCCGAAGGGAAGGTCATTGCTGCTGGCAGAGCTAGGGCTGAAAAAATGTCAGTGGGAGCAGTGGCCAAAACAGGGGAAAAAAAAGAGAAATTGCTTTTCAGTTCTTTGCCAGGAGATGATATAGTTCTCCTAGTGTGGGTCGCCCTTCAAGAGAGGGTGATGTCAGGGGCTTAGAGATCTAGACATAGTTCTTGTCTTTGCCAAGGGACAACCCCCTGTGGTTCTTGGACCTATTTTTTCAGCACCACTCATCTCCCTGTGTTTACTATGAGATATGCTTCCCACATGGGAGTGTTTTGTCAGGCTAAATTCAGTGATGCCGATGAGGTTCCTGGACACAACAATGATAGAGGCCGTTAAAAGGATCTAGTTAAAATTCATCAAAATTTATGTAGCACAGTGGAGTCCAAGGGAATGCACTGGAAAATCACCCTGTCATACTTCTCTCTCATTAGTCTGAACTGCATTCAGAGGGATATGTTGTTGTAGTGCAACCATGTGTGTGTATATACATTTATATGTATATAGATCAATTTTTTCAACACAGTGGAAAAAGAAATAATGTAGCAGGGTATAGCTAGTATCTACATAGATTTCTGTATCTTTTGCAAAGTGAGGACATTTCTTTTTTTTTTTTTTCTTCTCCAGAATGTAGCTAGTGGTGATCTTCCTCTTGTCATCTAATCGCAAATAAATCTTCTGTTTTGTTTAGTAATTGAAATTGGCATTTTCGTGTCTGCTGCTCCTAGGCACTGCACTGCAGGAATCAATATCATATGTGACAGTAGCAATTGATTTGTGAGCAGTGGCACCCACACTGAGGATTTCAGGCCTCAGGGATCAAATACCTTGAGAGAGCTGTAAAGTCATTTTAAATCAGGAGGGTTTACGCGGAAAGGGAGATGATACCCAGGCTAGATCCTGAAGCCTAGTACAACGAACAAATCAATTCCTTGCTTTGTCATAGATTTTCTGTGTGGTCATATACAAGTACTGAAAATTATCACAAGTGTAACTTAATTATGCTGTAAATTTCGCACCATCCAAAGCAGCACCTTGACTGGTCTGTGCTTATTGCTTGCGTTGGTACTGACAGCTGAGGATTATAACCAAGGCACATCCTCAGTGTAAACAGGTCAAACGTAGGCAGTGGTTGTTTGGAGGTGAACCTCAGCTCGGTGCTGGGTTCCTCCTCTCTCAGGGAGTTGTGCCTGGGTGAGCTGGCAGGGACAGGACAGCCCAACCTGTGAAGAAAGACTGAAAGGATTGGGAATAAATTTCCTCAGTTGTCCCCTTTTACTGAAACCATATGTGAAGGTCTGTCAGCAAGATGATTCTTAACTATTACTAATGAATGAATGTCACTGGCAAGGTTATTAGATTTGCAGACGCTTTGGTTCCTTCCTCCTTTGTCCAGGTGGCAGAAGCTTTCTCTGACAAAATGTGCAGTCTGTGGCCGTTCCTTAATTTCAAATTCTAGTCTCGGTGGGATTGCAGCAGATCACAGCGTTTGGTGGTATACCCTAGGCTTCTTTAAGAGGAATAAGTGAGAGGTGGAGAGAGCACGAAACACAACCTCAGCTGTCCAGATAAAATCAGGCAATGCTTCTACTGTTCTCAGCACTTCCAGTCTGAGATATTCCTGGCATGCTATTCTTTTGCATACATTGGTCCTATGAAGCATGGCCTCTTCAGATGAAGAGGCAGGGATTAATGAGCCACATGGAAACACTAATTTGTCTGAGTTAGAGGAGATTAGCTTTGCTTAGACCATTAACATAATTAATCTTGAGACTAGAAATGTTCATTCGGTATTGCAGACTCACTGGGTTTTTTTCAGAAGTTGTAGTCCAACACTATTAAACAAGAATTTCAAAATACAGATTTTATTTAAAAATGTGATCTCTCTTCTTTGAAAGCATATAGAAGCTACAGATATGTAGAAGAAATATAATAGCTCATTGCTGTAATAATTTATCCTGCTGTAGTGTCTTGTGGGATCCCAAAGTGGTCAGTTCCTCTGGGAGCATCAAATCAACGGCTGCATATAAGGTTTATTATGCTAAGGGGCAGAAGGGAAGGTAACCTCCCAAATAAGTTGCAGAGCTGGAATCCTTGCTCATGTCTGTGCCTTTCTGTCCCATCACACTGTCTAGGGAAACATTTCTGTCTTTTTGCTTTTCATGTTTTCCCTATTGCTAAGTCTCTTCTCCCTCACATCAAAAAGGACTTGAAGTCCGGCCATGGGAATCATTTGCAGGTGTCAGAAGAGGGGTGCTACGGATCCCAGAAGTATTCATAGTGAGAAAACCACTGCCTTTAAGAGGACAGGTAGGTAAGGAGTACAAGGCTCTTGTCCAGTTGGGGAAAGCCATTTTCCTTGCGTTTTGTGGAACAGTAGCTGGCTTGGAGGAGAAACTAGGAAAAGAAAAAAGCACAGCTGATGAGAAAGAGTTCACCTCTACCTCATCAGACTCCTAAGAATGGGTCTAAAGTTGCACCTGTTTCTGTAGCTGTGCACCTCCAACCACAAAATAGTTTTCTTTCCTTACACGGTCTTGAGGTTTGGTGTCAATGCAGTGCAGTTAGTTCAGCTTGCAACCAGCTTGACTTTAAAAATTCTGTTTCAAGACTTTTGCAGTTACAAATCTATCTGAAAAAGTCTAAAACATTAAGGGACTGGTGCTAAAATGAGTGTGCAGGCCGAAGCTGTTATGGGAAAAGCCTTTGTAAAAACAATATTGGGTTATAGCTTGTGTTGTTCTTTGATTTGGTTTGAGGGAATTCAGAAATTCTTCTGGAAACATTTTTTTAACGTGGAGTTGCTAAGTGAACTTGTTCTTGCAATGTTCCAAAATGGAGCATTGAGCTTTATAACCTTAGACACAGGGTTTTATTTCCAGCTCTTTGAGAGCGATGGGAGGAGCAGCTTTCCTTCTGACATTTACTTTAATTCATAAAAATTACAGGCATCTGCCAAAATATCTTAAATTGTGGAGGAGGTGGAAATTGGGTCACGGAGAAAGATTAATGTTGAACAAAAATATTTGCCAGTAGTTTAAGATGAGAAAGGGAAAACTGTGTGTGCTGCAGAAGAACAGGCTGTCTGTGGTGTTTTTGCACAACCACGACTGGCTCATTACCTTATCTGAGAATGAAGAGAGAGGGCTAACATCAGGGTAATTTTCTTTGTGCTTGTTTGCTCTTCACCTTCATCTTTTATACATCATCAGATCCCCATGTCCCACCCTTTTGATGAGGATTACTTAAATTTATTTCGGGCACCTTCATGGTTATGTCAAATTCTCAGCAGACAAACCTTCCATAAGGGTCATATCTAATAAATGCAAAAAGCTTTAGACAACTCACTAGCAGCAGCCACAGCGGAAGCCTTCTAGTGACTCCTCTGGGTGGAAGGAGGGAGGAAGGCAATGTGCCCACAGTGGATTTTAATATATTCATCAGTGCCAGACAGCTTCTGATTAACAGCAGTTGTCTCTTTCACTGAAGCATGATGATCAGGGCCCATCCATCCCCTCTCTCTCTCTGTGCTGCCTTCCAAACAAACCTCGCCAGTCACTTACTCTCCCATTAGTCCTTTATCAGATGGTGTTTAAACTGCCACTTGAAATCAGCCACATCAAGTCTATTATTGGCATATCCACTCCTATTTCCAGTTCTCAGCTTCTCCAGTTGATGAACTTCTGCTATCATCATGTGTATTCTTCAGCACCCTCAACGGCATCAGCCAATTCTCTTCATATTGGCATGTAAATCTACTTAACCCTTTGCTGTCCTCTCTCTCCCCTTCTGTTCGAGGCTCCGTTTTGCCTTTCAAGGGAGCAGGCAGGGCTGTGTGGGCAGACTCCACCAGCCACAGCGGTCCAGCTGTCCAGGCAGAAGCACCTGGAGGCACGGCTCCATCCCAGAGCTGCTGCTGGCAAATGTCCGCAGATGCTGCAGCACTGTGTGTGCAAGGGAAACACCATGGCTCTCCCTCCCAGGCTGTTTTGGAAGGGTCATAGCAAAAGCTGTGGCTGCCATGGCATATCAAACACCCTTTAGAGAGGAAGATCATTCATTCGGTATGGAATAATGTATAATTGGTCCACGGGTAATATAAAACACCATGACAAGTGTTGTTTTGTATTAAGTGTAGCTGGCACCTGTATGTAATACAAGAGTTGTTTACCTGAAAGGACACTTTGGGGTTGAAATTGGTACAAAATTTTGAGAGCGTGGGAGGCAGGGCCATCTCCATAAAGATCCTGTGTTTCTGTAATGTTCTTTGTTACACACCAATATCCCTTCTCCTAATAGATACTAAAGTGCTTAAATAGCTATACAAATTGCACTTGAGCCACAACTGAAACTGCTGTTTCTGAGGTTAAATTCAGTTGTCTTTCAGCAATGTTATATGACAGTTAACAACAGGGAATGAAACATACTTTCAGTAGAATTGCAAGGAGGACTTTTACGTTAAGTGACATATACTGGAGTTGTGGTTAAAATGCAGGGAGGGCTTTTTACTCGTGAAGATTTGCCACAGACAAGGTTACCACAAAAAAAATAATCAAGCATTCAGAATTTCTCTCCTGTGCTGCCTCTGCTAGACAGCTTACAGAAACCCTTGTTTCCTCTACATCTTGTTGATCAGCTAAATATTAGCTTAAAAGGAAGGATGTCATGTATGAATTACAACCTCTGTTTTCTTCAGTGCATGGGTATTTTTAGAGGTCTCTGAGTCAACCATTCACCTCCATCCAACCTGAATGAATCATATTGGTGACACCCTTTGCTGGAAGGATTCAATTCTTTTCTCTGCTGCAAACTCTCTGTCATAGAAAGAAGAAGGATTTGGGTGGTTCGGCACACTGTTGTGCCAGTGGATGCATTCTGCTTTACTGAAGGTCAGGTTGCTTGTATGTGTTTAGCGACCTGTCTGAGGAGATGTCTTAAGTTCTGGCTAAGACTCTACAGAGACCATGTCATAAGCGTCTACTCAGGAGATATTCTAAGAGTGAGAACATGCCAAGAACTTAAAGGCAGAGTTGTTTCTGTAGTCCATGGGATTGTTCAAAATATGTGTATGTATCTGGACTGTCCTGGCAGGGTTAAGTTAAGCCATCTATTTTAGTTATCATTGAGTTAGTTTAATTTGTCATTGCTGTGACAGATGGGGTAGCAAAATCCATTTGGTTCCGTTGTACGGTTTACTGGGTACTGTACAGTTCCTAGGAGCGGTCAGCAACCACTCCTGCATCGAGTCCTTTGCCCTTGCAACAGGTTCACTCTGACAATAACGGAAAATTTGGCTATTCTGTTTTGGTTTTGTAGCCAGGAAAGAAACTGCAGCTGTTTTATAAAAGTATGCAGAACATATACTGGCAAGCTGCCAGGAGGAAAATTTCTGATTGCTGTAGAAGGACAGTGAGGCTGTGGATTGTAAAACACAGTGCTTCAGAGTCTATTTAGTCCATGGTATGAAAAAAAAATTGTAAAATAATGCTTTAAGAAGTCCATCACTTAGAAAAGTAGAGACTTGTTTAGAGTTCTTATAAATCAGGTTTTGTATCGCATAGAATATTTCCAAGTTTAGGGTAGTGGTTTCCCTCTTGATGCAATAAACATTTCCATAGATATTTCACTTGAGTCCTAAAAAGGACTTTTGATTCTAAATCTTCCACCTCTTGCCTGCTATTTCCTATAGCTGCCCATGGGCATCCTTCATACTATCCCTTTATGTATTTCCCCACTGCTATCCTGATGCTTAGCTGATAAGACATCTTTGTTTGCAGGTATTTAAAAGACATGTAGATGTAGTGCTGAGGGATGTGTTTTAGTGGTAACTCGGCAGTGCTAAGTTAACGGTTGGACTTGATGATCTTAAAGGTCTCTTCCAACCAAAGTGATTCTTTGATTCTATAATTCTATTTTTCTGTTTATGAGAAGATCAGATTATTGGGAAATGCAGGGACAACCCACAGATGCAAATACAGATGAATGTGCAGATAGCTAAGTAACACCCAGGCAGATATGACTGTACAAATATTTGTCTTCTACACACAGAGAGTTCTTGAGGATTAAACTCTTGAACAACGGGGACATGCTAATAGTTTTAGTAGTGACAAAGTGCAAAGGACAAGATGTGAGAAGTTTATTTTCAAGAGAACTGAACAGCTCTGTGTTTCTGACTGTAATTACCTGAACACTCTAAACGAAATCTCATGGCCTGTGTGACATGTATTGCAAGAGAATAACGGCACAAAGTTGGAAAGGAGCCTGCTGTGTAGTCATCCTGAGAACTAGAGGTGACTAGAGACATCCTTAAGGCTTGGAGGGCATTGTCCAGAATCTGATCAGATGCTGAATGGCGTTAACCATGATTGCCACCCGCCTCTTAATAATTTGCAGCCCCTGGAGCATAATAGCTATATTGGCTTGGAGACCCAGAACTGCATTTTTCATCTCCAAGACCATGGCTTTTGGTGTAGTAACCATGAGCCTCCAGCAGAAGGCCATGCAGGACACAGAAGTACTGTTCTGCAGAGGAAATTTCCTCCAACTCCCACTGGAAATGTGGAAAATTCTGCTATCAAAACTGTTTGCTTTTTCAGCAGTATCTCCTGAATTATCTGGAAGGAGATTCAGGATGACGGAGTCTTAATTTTCCTCTTCTGGCAAGAAGAACTGGAGGTTAGGACCTTGTCCTCGAGGTCTTTGAATGAAATTGAAGAGGCGAACCCCTGAGGTGAAGGCAAACATGAAGACCTTGTGACAGGAGTAAGGAAAGGATTATTTGTCTGCTGGAGCAACTGAACCGGGAGATGAGACAAAGATGTAAAAAGAAGTTGATGCCATGGGGATGGTTGAATCTAAAATACACATAAGGGAGAAACAGAAATCAACATTATACTAGATTTTCATAAAATGAAAGTTTAATTTGTGAATCCTCATTAGCAGTGAGGATAGAATAAATTAGCCATATTAAAATAGCTCCTGAAGGCCCCAGTTTAAATGTAGCCGTATTTTGCGGAAGACCAGGTAGCTGGAAAAGTGTGCTGAACTCTTTCTGTACAGGCTTGATTTAAGAATCAACAAACAGAGGCGGTGTAAAATGGCACAAAGGTAAAGGTAAATGACTCTTCATCTAAAACTGTACATGTCTTAACAACCAAAAACTCTGCTAGGAATAGTCACTCTGAAATGAGAATGCAGTTATTTGCATCAGCTATTTGCTAATGGGTATGCTAACATGTATCTGATGCAAATGCTTGTTGACCTGATTCCTACTTAAATGAGTGAATTTTAAAAGTTTGACCAGTTTAAATAGATAGTAGTCAGGGCAGGAGATGTGGGAACAAAAATAAGGAAATAATGAGGCTGCATGAGGCTTTTCTGGGAGGTCTTTGTATAATGAAGCAAAAGTAATTGTAAAAGCTTAATTTAAAATGAGCAAGGAATTGTATCCAACTATATGCTGGGGTGAAGTGTATGGGGTTGACCATCACTGTATTTATTTTAGATTAAGAAAATCTTTTAAATGCTGTAAGTTTTCCCTGTCCAGTGCTGCTCATTTATATATAACATTGTTTTGGGACCCACTCAAATCTACAGATCAAGATGGAAAAAATTCCACACATTTCCTCATTCAACTTTCCCCAAATGTACAGAGGGAAGCTGCGGCAAGACCCAGCCCACCAAATGAGAAGTCAAAAGGGAGAGTCGGAAAATCGTATTTAGCTCTCAAAGAGAAAATACTGAGAAACACTGCTTCACAAAAATATTTAAAAATAAATTTGAAGCCTCAATTGAAGCTTTACAAATATGAAAATATATTGCTTCACTTTATGTGCTGCTTCTGCTTCTGTAGCTGTTGATGATTGTTTTTAAGCTATTTTCCCCTATCCAAAGGAAAAATGTGTTTAAGTTATTAACTAGAAACTTGTCTAAACTAAAGCTGAGGTTTTGACATGAAGAATAAATTTATGGAGTCGGCTTTTTGTTCAAAAGCAAACTCCTCTTACTGCAAAAACTGGTAGCAGCAGTTGCTGCTACTGCACCTTTCAGGCCCCATCCCAAGGAAGGGGAAGAGGGGGAAAAATGACAGTATGCAGTAAATAGCAGCCAGCTATGTGGCTCCTCTTCCAGAAGGATGAAGCTTGAACTAGCTCTGCACTTCACAGGCTCCTGCAGACTGATTTTTTGTAACCCATGGGGTGGCATATGTAATTTGAGAGAGGTGGAGCTGCTCCACTGACTGGTGACAGCTGGGGGACTGAGGGACTGTCATGGGAGAGCAATGAAACATCCATCTCTTAAGAAGGGAAGCCTGGGGGTATCAGAGTGGAGAAAGAGGATGAGAGTTAAACAGGAGACACTGTCAGCAAAAGTGCCTACAGCTTTAACAAGGATTTGGTTTCTGTTTCCCAGAACACCCATTCACCTACAGGAAAAAGCATCCTCAGAAAGTCTGAGTGCAACGCGGTCTTACATGTCACACAGAGTGCCACACTGTCCTTGGCACAGTCCCAGGCTTGATGTTGGCCTGATCTAAGTACCAGAAAGCACTTACCCAGCCCGCAGCATACTAAATAGCAGCATATCTAGGTGCAGATTTACAGGCAGAGCAGCTGCCGGTTTCAAGATTCATGTATGCTCTTCTCTCTTTCTCCACCTGCGCGTTTTATCTTCGACACCGTTCCTGTGAGCACCGCCTTGCAACCCAACGACAAGAATACACTGAGGACTAACTAAACAAGTGGGAACACCACCTTTATATTCTTCCTCTGCTTCCTAGGGCCAGCTGGGGATGTGTTCAGCCTCTGAGCTAATTAATTATGCTGGTTTGAAATAACCCTGCAGCCATTTATTACCGTTCGGTATATTCCTTCTTTGGGATGCACGAGTGTGTCTGGAACTGGCATAATTCCCCATCTGTGGAGGAACGCGCTGATGTCTCTTTGAGAAAAGTTTTATGGCTCCTCTTCACTGGGAGACATGACAAAGAGTCCTTGTGGGCAACGAGCTGCCGTTTACTTGTCACACGGTAACATGCTGATGCGAGATACTGGTGCATAACTAGGCATTGGTCCAACTCACATGAGAATGCAGATAAGATGCAATCATTTTGTTACATTATACTGAGTAGTTTTAAATTATGCTTATGAGAATAACATTAATATTTTAACTAACTAGAAATAAATTTAATAATTTCAAAAATATTTTAGAGATATGCAGATCTGAACTGTTACATATCAGCTTTTTGCAAGAAGTGATATTGGCTTTCTGACTGTATACTTCCAAGCCCCAGTAACCATGCAGGATGCATTTTTTTCTTAACAGTCTATCTGAGACAAAAGCTTCTCTGCTCTGTACTTCCATGGTAGTGGCTTCTCTTTTATTCTGGAAATGCTTAGTATTTTCTTGTTGGCAGTAATGTCTCTCCATTGGAATAAAGTGCATCTTCGAGCATCTTCAGAGTGGTCACTTACCCTAGGATGCTCTGAAATGATTTTCTACATACTACAGAACAGGATGCTATGTGCAGGACACAAAAATTTACCTGGCAGAGCGACATCTCCTCCAGCAGCGTGGGTGCTCTGAATGCCACCGCCATTCCCCAGTAGTGAATGATGTGGGGTAAGGCAAAAGCAAGTCACTTCTACAGCTTGGCTAACAAAACAAATCCATTTTCGTTTTCATGTGGATCCAAGGACATCTCTCTGACTGGACCTGCCTAGAAAATGTTAAAAATGATAGTTTCTAACAGCAATTTTTTAATGTCTAGAAATAACTGTAAGGTTTTAATTCCTCAAGGTCAAGGGACTGACAGAGGGGACTGGGTCAAGGAAAAGCCTGCTGTGACCCTGATGAAGCTGCTCATGTTGTACGAGTAACCAAAGGGTTTTGGTTTGGTGATCGGTAAGCCAGAGCCTCTGCCCAGAGCTATAGAACCATTTAAGTGAATACACACAAATGTGTTGCCTGATTTTGAAATGCTCTGTTAAAGATGGTTGTTACTGGTTTTCATTATTAGATTTTTAGCCTTTACTAATAACACCTACTGTTGATGACTTAAACCCCTGATAACCTCAACTCCGTTGAAGCAGCTTGGCATATTCAATATTGTACTCAGCTGGGGTGATGGTAAGAATTGCCTGCAGCACAAAGGGTGATGCTCATAATACACACTAAACAGCGAAGGGCTGACGTGCTTAGCTGAGCTATCGGGGAATTCACATTGAGCAAGCACTAGGAAGCAGACTGGGAGTGGAGAGAATGGAGAAATCTGACTACGTGTAGCGTGGACTGTGTAAACTCGCCTGGCCTTGGAGAAGGATAGAGAGACTTGCCAGCTGCCTGCACACTATCCCGAGAGGAAGGTGTTGGCTTCAGAATTGCATTGCTCACTATAGGGTTTCCCAAAGATTGAAAGGCATTGAATGTAGAAGTAAGGTAGATGGTCTTCACAGAGGCTTTGCTACTGGGTGGAAGAAGATCTGGCTTTGAGTTTTGATGGCTACTTGTGACATCTTTTGGGACTGGCAATCAAGGATCAAGCAAGATGGTTTTCGTGGCTTTCAGAGCGCTTGTAACTGTTTCTTGGAAGGAGGTTTCAGGGTGACACAGGAAGCAGAGTTTGAGGCAATGTTATCTCCTTTCCTGTTTAAGCCCCCTGTTTGTGAAGTAGTTTGGTTTGTCTCTGAAAGGCAGGAAGCAACACCTGCAAGGCAGCAAATGAAAATATTGTCACAGAAAAGGAATGTATCGCAGATGGGGGGGGGGGGGTATAGTCATGTTGGTCGGAGTGTAAATGGCTCAGCATAAATATGATCGTGCATTTCAATGTACTCTGTAAGTGGGTATGTGCCACAAGAATATCTGAACTGACAAACCAGCCAGACCAGCCAGCCTGATTACTGCTCAGGGACTTTGTCAGCTAGAGGTGGTGCTTTTAGATATGGTGATACTGAATAGATTCTTTCTTATTAATGTGGTCAGTCACTTTTTACATCTAGGTAAACTTCTGGTGTTCATAACATCCTTTGGCAAGGAGTTCCACAGTTCAATTATGCCTTACTTAAAGGACTACCATTTTGTGGTGTTTTTTGTTTAGGTTTTTTTTTACCTGTCACCTTTGTTTCTTTGCTCTTGTATTCAAGTCATTCCCTATCCACTCTCTTACTATTTTACCTGTGATTTTTAGGGGTCTGATGCCCATCTCTAACTTTCACAGTTTTGTTATATGATTCTGGGGATAGGTTTGGGGCAGGGGGACCACACCTTGATGCAATATTCAAAATGTGGGTGCACCATAAATGTATACAGTTGCATAATGATGATCCACTTTGGTCTCTATTCCTTTCCTAATTAGTCGGGCCATTCTACTTGCTTTTTGGGCATTGATGAACTGACATTTTCACAGTTCTCTTACAATGCTAAGACCTTGCTTCAAACTGGTGATTATCATCTCAAAACTAATCACAGTGGATGTAAAGTTGCTGGTTTTTTCCCATGGATGGTGCTTTATCTACACTGTATACTCTGCCTTTTTATAACACTTCTGTTCAGTATTTTGGCAACTCTTTGTGGTCAATCTTTGTCTTTAATAATCTGATTAATTTAGGTTTCTCAGCAAAGTTTGTCATCACATGGCATGTTCTTTTTCTAGATCATTTCTGAATATTTTGAATGGGACATGTTCCCTCGTAGATTCCTAAGGGATTTTTTTGGTTACCTTCTTCTACAACAAAACCCCTTTTTCCTATCTTTTACCCGTTACATGATCATTTGAGAACCTTTATCCCATGGCAGGTTAGTTTCTTTAAGAACCTTAGCTGAAGATCATGCTGAAAGGTATTCACCTTTGTACTTATACAGAAGGAAGGCTTGAGATTCCCACAGAGAGTGACTGCTCCAGCTGTGCCATGCCACAGCTGGGGAAGAACTGACTGCTATCAAGTAGTTCTTTAGAATAATTTAAAGGAAACTGTGGTGAATATCAAATTGCAATCACCATAGCAAATTGCACATAAGCAGAAGTTGCTAAATCTAAGTTTATTTTCTATTAATAGAACATCAACAATCAAAATGAAAGTTTCAATCTTGTTAGTCTGGCACGGGATCAGCCAAGGAAAATGAGATTTGGTATTGGAATTCATAGGACGGTCCTTTTGATGTACTTAAATGGGGAGAGGGAGTGGCTCATTGGTAAATATTAACTGCTAAGCTACTTTAACTGATCAGGAATATAGAGTTTACATGGATATAATATTAATTTTATGTTTATTCTGTGCATTCAGAATGGGCTCTGCATTCTAAGATCTTAAACTTGGAGGAGTCTCATTTCCTCACTAATATGATCACTCTGTAATAAAAACATATGTTGCTGAATCATGAACGGGATGATCAGAGGATAAAGCTTGACCTACTGATAAACCATATGGTGCTGTATTATATTATAACGATGTCACTCCCTTCCCCCTACACACACCGTGTCTGTTAAGCGCTCATTTCTTAATACTAAGTGAACCCAGGTGGCATTGTGAGTGACCCAAGTCTCCTCCTCGGTCTTCTCTGCTGATGCATGTTAAGATCACTTAGATGTTTATGTGGTGTGAAATGCGTGACTGGAATAAAACTGCAAGACAGACTGCCACCCAGAGACACTGACCACATGGGGGAAAAGTAAAATATATTAAATTAGATGAAAATGAATAATTATCCCCTAGTATATTACTGACTTGTTCTAATGCCAGTACTATCAATAGAGAATTTTGTGCAATTTTGTTAAAAATAAGCAGGTAAATGAGTACTGTTGTCTGACATCAGAACAGGATATTGCAATAACCCCCCGCATGTTCAATAATTTAGAACACTGGATCTTCTGGCTTGGCCAGATAGAGTACTTGTAGGCCATCTCCTTGCCTAATAAAGGAAAATCGTGTAAGTCTTGTCAGTTACGGTACAATTCAGCAAAGTTACAAAGGCTTGATGTGTATTCAGACTGCTGTACGGTCTACAGAAGAGCCCTGTTTCCAAAAAGTTACCTACAAGCAGCAATACTGATGAAAGAGTAAACTAAAAAAAAAAAATTTAAAATAGTGCAGCAGTGGGACACATCACTTTCCAACCTGCCTTGGCAATCCATAACAATATGGGAAACATTGTGTTCAGGTAATTGTTACGGTTTCTCAAGATAAATCAATTTGGCAAAATTAAGTGCTGGTGACATGAAGGCAATAGGAGCAGTTTATCACGCCAGCACTCTTGGTTCATTCTGAGACACGGCACAATAGCAAAAAGGCTATTTTCAGTGAATTCCAATGAAGTTAAGAATGACTTAGCACTCCCTAAGATTTTGTTTTATTACTGAATAAAAAAAATTATAAAACAGCTGTGTTTAAGATAACTAAATTCTCATTGATTAGAATGTCTTATTCTACTGCTAAATGGACTGTGTTTACAGAAAATGGAGACTTCTCTTCTCGTAACTTAGTTACAGTCAGGAAGACCCTGATGGCTTCATTACATTTGAGACAAGACAGCACTGTGCAAAGCTTATGTCCAGGAGGACAATGAGGGTCTCTCTGTCATGAGAAAATTGTAACTATAGTTTAGAAGATAGGAATCTCTTAGCAAATTTATCTAACTCTCAGTAGCTCAGTAAGAACGGTAATAAATAAATCAAACACAACTATAAAGCATGAGTGGTAGAACACTTCTGAAAAACATGTTGGTTTTATATTTTGATTGCTTTTTTTTAGTACTTTATAACTGTTGAAGTTGATTTTATAATCCATATCAGTATGCCACTGTCAAGATAAGTAAAACTCTTTATCCATCCACAATGGATTAAGATGTTCTCAGCCAATCTTTTTGATAGGATCAGTGGATGGTTTGATGCTAAAAGTTCCTGACCACCAAAACTATGAAAAAGTTCACTTGCAATGTCATCTGGCAAAAAATGAAACTTTAACCCAATTCAGCAATAGAATAGATGCTTTCCACAGGGCTGACAATCTCATGTCCAGATGAATCACGTTGCCTTATTTCTCATTAGCTGTTGAACTGGTATTGCCATTATGGTGTTCTAATATAGTGCCTGATTTGCTGAAAAAGAATTTCCTTGTGTATCTCCAAAGGAATTCTAAATCAGCAAAGACATCAGTATGAGGAAAAATAGGAATAAGCACTTGCATGACATCAGTTCTTTGGGATTTTATGACTGATGCTCTAGGAAGTGAGCTGAAGTGATCAAATTATTTCAAATTAATCTGCAGCTTCTAAACACAGGCCTCGCATCTCTTCATGATTCATCATCCTGTGATCTTGTGAAACAAACAAGTGAGTTAGTCTTGGTCAGACAACAGGGATGACAGCTGATTCAATTCTTTTTTATATGAGAAAGAGCACAATGAACCTGTCCAGAAACTTTAGGAAAAATAACTCTGTGAAGTTTAGTGGCACTTATGCCACGTATTGGTAACTGGCTTAAAGACAGTAGGTCAACTGAATCCCAAGGTAAGGTGAAAGTCACTGAGAGCTGGTTTTTTTCGCCTGAAAACATTCATTATAAGATTTGTATGCACCCACAGGATCACAGAATATGCTTTATATTATTTCCTGAAGAAAGTATTTTCTGCTGCTCCTCTAAACAATAGCCTTGAAACTTTTTTTTGAGAAAATATTTCAATGTTAAGTTCTGACTTGTGACATGAAGGGAAGATATCGTGCCTCTCATCTTTGCTTTGTCCTTTGAGAAGGTAATTACAGACACTGAAAGCATTTGTAAAATGGCATGTTTCTTTGTCCATCCACATTTAGCCCTGAACGTTGGCTGTCATTGCATATGTGGCTTGAGAGAAGTCTGGAGGCAGAGCACTTAGAATTAATATAGAAACTTTCTTGTAGGCTTAACAGACTTATTATTACTGAAAAATGCAAAACAATTTTTCTTGCCAATGAATATAATGCACTGTGGAGTGGCATGGAAACTTTTTGTTGGTTATCTGGCTGCTCTTAAACGCTGACTATCAAATTATAAATGCTTTAACACATCATAATACAGGTGACTTACAGAAACATTTGGCATGAAAACAAATGCCCATCTTAGTTTGAAAATAATGAACTAAAATCAACCAGTAAAATTGATTTTATGCAGACTCTTGCAAAGAAGTCATTCTGATGATGACATTGTGGTTCTTGATGAAGCGACTCTCATCAGCGCACTAGGTCCCAGTCAGAGTACTGGGGATTATGCATTAGCAATGAAGCAAAATGTCAAGATTCAGGATCCCGTTTGTTTATAAACTAAGCCACAAGCATCAAAGCTTGAAGTCAAAGAAAACGTGTGTGTGTATGTATATATAAAAAATATCCTAAACAGTTGACAGTACCACAGATGCACAGAATGTAGTTGAAGTGCGTATGCTGTGAAATCTAATGAGCAATCTTGCTGTTGCTGATGAAGATCTTGTCAAGATTGAACAATTTATTCTTTATCACTGTGGCCATACCAGTGACAGCACAACTGTTAAAACCGCCAAATTAGTTCTATTTTGCCATAAAAAGTAAAACAGTAGAAAACATTCTACCCACTCATCCCACATTGATACAGTATATTCACTGAGCAGCCCTAAAAGTTAGCTGCTGGCACCAAATGGTCTTAAATGTGATCATTAGCAAACTCAGAGCCATGTGGAGAAGGAAAGGTAGAGAGAGATTTCCAGCCTGCACGGAAAACTCTCCCAAAGCAAGAGTCATTAGAAGCTGCTTGCCTAAAAAGACTAAAGAGCCATACGTATATCCAGAGGCTGCCCCACAGCATCGTGCTGTCTTACAGCGGTAAAGTATAAAACACAATGTGCAGCTGGTAGGTATGCAGAGAAAGTGTGGTAAATTAAAAAGAGGAGTAAACATACCTACTTGGCATACGAGGGATGTGCGCAAATTTTGTAGGACCTATGTAAAAATTGACTCAAATCCATGTTTCTCTCAACTGTGCAACAGAAGGTACCATCTGCACAAATCCAAAAGCCATATAGCATATGGTAATATTTTTTCCTTCTTTTCTTTAAATGGTAGGAAAAGTCGGTTAACATGGCTCCCCTCCCTTACTAGTTTCTCTCAGTCAATTTTTCATGGCAGATTTCTGACAACACAGCTATCCTAAGAGATACAAGTTGCTCACCCCAGTGCAAGGAATTTCTCAGGCCTTCCATTGGCAACTCCGAGCCTGGGGCATGCTGCTTCAGTGTATGCATAACTCCAATAGCAAAACTGCATCTTCTGTGGCACAGTTTGGTTGTGTTCATGACATACTCTGTCTGCTGAAATACAAAATGCAGATCGGCATGTAACTTAGAGCTCCATTCAAATTAAGGGCACTTTAGTAGTGTGAGAGAGGTCTGTATGGGCAGATTTGTCATGTGAGGGATTCCTCCAGGTGAGCCAGAGTTGCAGTTTCTTCTAATAGCTGCAATGTAATTCTGGGTTGCACAAGCTGATGTCACGTGAGTCCCTGCACCTGCGGTTTAGACAGATCCATACTACCATTTTCTCCTTGACTGCTGATTTACTTTAGCTTCTCATTGTAGGCATATACTGCGTTGTTCTTCATGCACTGCTAACTGGGGCTTTCTTTGAGGAAGCTAGATTTTTTTTGGAGATTGTTTCTATAAGCAATTTCTCTGGTAGCTTGATATGCCATATCCCATTAAAGATTACAAAGCAGAGTCAGCAAGCATGACAAGAGATTTAAAAAAAAAGTTTAAATTTTTCTCTTGATTTGAGAATGTGCAAGTGAAAAAAATCTTGCCTTCAATAATTACATTGCTGAAAGAAATAGAGCTCAGAGATAATAGAAAGGCCAGTGTAGTAATTGCTTGTAGTACTAAACAGTTGATACAGTGGGGAATTTGAATTGCTTAATGAACTGATTTAAAGGTAGATATGTTGTGTCCTTTGACAATGACTGCATATGTTCTACCAGACACCCCACCCGAGACAGGTTTTTTATTCTTCTCTCTCCTCTTTCTTCCACCACTTATACAAAGATGAGGCAATAATATCCCTGCAGTAACGGAAAAATGTGAAATGTCTGTACAAATCTATACATTTTGAAAAAGCTTTAAGCATCTTAAATTTGGGTAGGCGTTTTCACTCAGGACTCTCATGCTACAGCTTCAGTAGAAAACACATCCAAAGGTCTTCCAGTTAGATAACAATATTTAACACTAGCTGACGCCTTCTGGCTTTCTCATGTTGGAAAGTAAAGCTGATGAGTATAACCTCTGTAAAGCAGAGCTCCATCTGAGAAATGTCATAGGTAGATCCTTTTCCTCTCCTGTGTTTTGGCTGGCTCTCATTCTTCACTGGACTCTATTTCTCACGGTAGTACTTTATCACTGTAATGTACATGTAGGTCTACCCGCCCAAAACTCTCCCACAGAAGATCTGATACCAGGAAATGCTGCTTTTACCATTCGCTTTCACTCAACACATCTCTTTCCTCTCTCCCCCTCCATCTTCCTCTTCCTCCCCGCCCCC
>VFFE01006705.1:48376-181713 GCA_008921705.1 Burhinus oedicnemus
ATATCAAGGTTATTAAAGCTTAAATGCTTTAAAGTTGGGGTGCTAAATTCTTCTGTGGATTTTGAAGAGACTGCGTGGCTTTCAAGAGTGCTGGCGATGCTTGAATTCAGCATTTTTGTCAAAGCTGAGGCAGGTGGGCTCCACAGCACAGTTTGTAACCCTGCTTTGTGTGCCCAGACCCCTGCCCCAGCTGTGTGTTCAGATGAGAACTAGTGTGCATGGTCCTTTTGTATGCCTAGGGAGGAAGCCAGCATATGCTCCGATTTCGACATCCGAGGGACAGGATTGTATGGGACGCTCCAGGTTGCACCAGCCTCACCACTGGGACGCAGCCTGAGACCTGCACTGCAGAGATGACCACAGCGTGCAGACTGCAGCAGGGTGAACAGCTGGCTGCAGACCGCTCTCAAAAAGTCAGGGTCCATTTATTCCGGGTTTTGTATAAACATTTAGGCATCTAGTTGTAGGCTCCCAGGGCCGAGGTTTGGAGGGGGGCACTTAGAGGTGTTTAACTACCGCTCACTTTGTTTTCCTGCAAATCTCAAAAGGAACAAAAGATGTGTTCTAATCAGCTCACAAAGCTGGAAGTAGTAGGGCTCGGTGCGTTTGACTTGGGTGATTTAAAATTTAGTTAGTAGCTGGGGGAACAGCAGGGTATTCTGCCATTCTTTCTGATGCCCTCTAACCCTGGCTTTGTGGTGAGTTAAGAAGCTCTGGCCCAGCCACCTGAAACAATTAGGTCGCTTTTCTTGTGCAGCAGCTCGGGGTACGCAATTCTAATCAAGAGACTCAACGAAGCAGACCTGTATTAGACTTTAAATGATTGCTGACCAACAATAGTACTAGGAGTTAAGTGAAATTTTAAAATATCTCAAATGAAAAATGGTACAGTTAAAAGCCTCATCTGAGATGATTAATTTTTTTTCTGGAATTACGAAATACGGTTGGAAAGGATTTAAACAGAACTTTGCTGCTGCAAGGAATGGATGACAGAAAAAGGAAGGCAATCAGAACAGATTTTTATTTTCTGACAATAGCTGGGTTTGAAGCACTAGATGTATTAAATAGTTTTCTGTTAACTCAGAGTGAAACAGTTATGAAACCATGTAACAGAAATTTGAAAGGTATTATGTTTGTACAAAGATGGAAAGTCTGGGAGATCCTAGGGTAGGTTGCAAATGGTTTGAAGAGGCAAACCATGTTTTCACCTACTTCTTGCTGTCTCCTGATGTCCCTCATGAAAAATCAGGCAGTAACAAAGCTTCAAGGCCAAGAAAAAGAGAGCCACTAGAGAACCAAAACTAATGGTTAGAAAGAGAAGAATTTGCCAAACAGAAGTCCATACAACGGATTATGGACAATATACTTGAGATGCTGATTTTATGCGGTTGGAGAGAGGGACGTAGACAAGCTTAAACATACACCTATGGAACACTGGAGCAGAAACTGCTCTGTTTATATATGCAATAGGTAGTCATAAAGTTAATGCTCATTGCTAAGAAAAGGTCGGGCATTCCTCTTCCAGAAAATTCAAAATGCTGTAAGAAAAGATATCAGAGAGAATGTAAAAGGCAGAGTGCACACAAAAAAACCTCCACATAAAAAGCTTTCACATAAAAATGTTGTGAAAAGCAAAGTAAGCCGAGACAATCCCTTGCATTTAGAAGAACAACTATGGTTCTCACAAATTCCATGGTTTGGCAGGAATTGAATTTTGGCAAAGTGTACTCAGCATAAACAAAAACTGTGAGCCTCTGGGACTCAGCGGACAGTGCTGCAGTGGAAGATTAGTGGGCTATCAGATTGAAGTGTATTTGTTTTCAGTTAAAGGCAGGCGCACAAGCCAGCAAAATGGGGCATTTGAAAACAACAGTGAAAGCAAAAAAATAAAAAAAGTTTATAGCAGTGAGCATTCCCTTTTTAACACAGTGTGGGGTATATAACAAAGCGGGAGAGAGGTGTATTTTGTACTATCAGGAAAACATATCTAATGATCTGAAGATATTCTGGTGTTGGTCCTGCCACCACTACCCTTTTCTGGGACCAAGAAGCGAGTAACTGAGAGAGACTATGAAGCTGTTTCAAAGGGATACAAGAGCTCCCACCAAAGTAGTATGTTTTGCCCCTCTCATTAGAAAACGTCTTGGAGAGTTTTGCCCCTCATTAGAAAAGGTCTTCTCTTAAGCCAGAGCCTTCAGGAGGAGCTGGGTAGACCTGCTGCTCTGCAAGCTGTGGAGCAAACAGGCGTGCGAAGCGAAGGGGTGCTGTCAGAGCCCTACCGAGTGGTTGCAGCAGGCTTTGGGGCAGGCGCTGCCAGCCTCCCGCTGCACGTGAAGCCTCAGATGCTGTTTTCAAGTACATTCACATGCTCCCCACTTGTGAGAAACACAGGTTCGTTTGTTTATCGCAAGCCGGGAGTGTGAAAGTGCTTGTAAATAGCACTCTGCCATCTCGCCCACGGGGAGCCCTCCCTTCTCTGGGCAAGGACCTCACCAGTGTTGCCTCCTTCCCTCTAGCTGCTATACTGCCATCACCTCCTGCTTTAGCGCTGCTCCCCACGTGGGCCCTGAAGGCAGGCACCACGCTCGAACAGCCCTTGTAGTTGTTGCAGGTACAAACACTAGTGGGGCTTCAGCAGAGACTCCTGGCAACTTCTGAAGTGTCCAAGTCGCCTGCTTTGGTCCCAACAAACAAAAACATAAACTCTCCACATTGCAAGATAGCTGAATTTCTTCAGCAATACACTTTGGGTTAACAAAAAGGTCAAAGTCATTGTCAATTTGTCTTTACTTGCAAACAAGGAGGGAAGGCAAGGCTCCCTGGACTGCTGAACTAAGTGTATTTCTGCCCAAATTACCCACCCCAATCAGCAACCTGACTGTGCAAAGCTGTCTAAGGGGCACAGGGTTAGAAACCATAATAAAGAGGCTTCAGTTCTGAAGTAATAAGTGACAAATCAGTTTGTTCACACCTCTTTGAGCTGAACAGAAGCATAGTCTTTGTAACAGCGTGGTAAACGTTGATCGGTGGTGTGCACATCACAGGCGCTAAGAAACCTGAATGTCTGTGTGATCAAATAAAGCAGATGTCATTGATCATAATCCACAGGAGTAAGAAAGGGTCATATATTTTTGTCTGAGATGGGCACTAGCTGAAACCAACCACAAAGTGTAGCTGGTATTGTGATGGGCAGGAGAAGCCTGCCACGACTTACCTATCTATGACCAGGAATAAAAGTTACTCTGTACGATACTCGTATTATTTGAACACAAAGCTGGATGTCTGTTGGCATAAATTACTGTTTTTCCCACAGGTAATGAAATTAATCTTACAAATGTTATACACTACAAATGTTAGTCCTGGATACTTTTCCTCTTTGGTGACTTTTCTTGTTGTCTTAGTACAGAGATAAAGGTTTGGTGACTTCTTTTTCAGTAATTTATTTAGTCTTTTCAACACAACTTGAGAATTAACACTGAATTTTCTGGAGAGGGAATTTGAAGGAATTAAGTTTCTTCCATTTTCACCCAGGATCATCCAAGTAATGAAGAATCCCTTTTCCACCTGAGAAGACCTAAACCTACCTTTCCTACCTACCCAGACCCACAAGGAAATCCTGGTTCTGAGGGGGAGGCTTTATGAGACTGGCACACAAACACATTTCAGCAATTTACTGTTGTAGCTTTTCTACTTTGCATGGGACAATTGGAGTATTCATTGAGCCAAAGACCGGGGCCGAATTGCTAGGCACTCATCTGGGAGGTGGGATACCTCTGTTGTAGTCATGAGCACTTCGGTGTTTAATTCAAAGTCAGCAGCATTGATAGTGATAAGAGAGTTATATCACAATCTTCTCTAAGCAGACAGTTAAAGCATTCTCTTAAAAAAAAAAAAGGCATCTTTTGATGATAAATGTAAAACTACTGCATCTCACATTTTTTGGCAAGTTGCTGCTTTGCACATGTTTCATAAGGTTCATAGTCATTCACTTCCTTTGCTTTATTTTTGGCTAAAGATGCCTGAAACAACGAAAAAATATTTTGGTTTGGATTGAACATTTTTTTAATTTTTTTTTTTTAATTGAAAAAACTTGGTTTGGATCAGACAAAGGAAAGTACTTTTGTTCTGTGTGCTGAAACAGCTGGAGGAAATTGTTCACACAGCCCTAATGCCAGCCCATTGCAGGGGGCTGGGGGCTGGGGGGAGGGCAGAGAGAGAAGCCTCTGTGACTGTCAAGATCCTTAGCGAGTGGTGACTTGGCATGGTCCATGGCATCAAATATATTTTAGGAGCCAGGCCTGTTCCGATGGCCTGCCGTTTGCGTAGCAAAAATTCCTTAAAGGAGGGACAGAGATTATAGAGACAAATCTCACTGCTCCTTACATTTGGATTTTATTTAGTGTCCTAATTGCTTCCTCACACCCTGCGCTGCGTGAACCAGCTCGTATCCAGAAGAGGCAGAGCTGTGTGTAGGAGATCCCACTGAAAAAGCTGGGCTCTTTAGCCCTCAGACAGCTTTCTGTGGATGGGATGGTGCTGCTTCTGGATCCTGACTAGCTCGTCTGCGCGGTGCAATATTGGGCGCTGCCCGGGCAGCAGTTCAGGGCTCCCTGCGTCGTGCTCTGATGCAGATACCCAAACACCCCCAGGAAGTCAGCAGGCCAAAGGCTGCAGACCAGATCTGTACATTTAACAGATCTGTTAACATTAAACAAAGGCTTGGCTCCGTCTTTGTGCTGTGAAGTATTTCCCAACAGTCATTTTAGACTTTGTCTTTTTTTAAAAAAATAAAACCCAAAAGGGTTATCTGAGGAGAGTCTTTCTCAGAGAAGCACAGCACCGTGGATGTGATCTGAAAATGCATCTTTGGCCCCGACACTGAGGACGGAAACGTCTGGCTGTTTAGACAAGTCTTTCTCAGTTCTGTCTCTCAAAGGTACCTGGAAATTGTTCTAAATGCTTCATAGTGCAAGTTGCAGAGCAGCTCATTGCGCTTACACTGTCAGGCAGTTAATGTTTAAAAATCACTTATTTTCTGTTTTCATTGCTGTATCTCAGAAGAAATATATTCCGTTTTATCTAAACAGAAATAGATCTGACTACTTTGCTTGCAAAAACTGCCTGTAATGTAGTTGAAGGGTTTGTTACTTGCCTTTTTTCATTTCCAAAATGAAGTAAAAAAATTAATTGCTCAGCTGCTACTCTGACATCAAGGAAAACTAACCCATAGAAATTGCTCTGACATAGCTTAGAAATGGGCTGGATGCCAGCGAGCGAACATAGGGAAGCTAAAAGCAATATAATTTTGCTTTATGCAGTTCTCTTATTGCTGCACTACTGCAGTACAGCCTGCTAGTTAGGGCCTGAGTGTCTCAAACTTTTTTTTTCTTGCTCCTAAAGCCATGAGCAGCTTTGGCACATCTTAGACAAGGGACAATGAACTTGATACTCACCATCTTAAGAGACTTCAGTGTGCATCAGCTGGGAAAATTGAATTAAGAAAAAATTTCATACTCAAATCTCGCAGGTTGCCCCGATAAAGCCAAAACTTTGAACAAATCCCTGACAGCTTTCAAAAGAACAGAAAACGAGAGCATAACCAGGGCAAGCAGAATGCCAGGACAGCTGGTTCATTTAGACTACAAGTTTCAGTAGCCAAATCTGGTTAAAGCCAGAGAGAAGTCAAGTTAGTCTAGATAACTGAGATGAAAAAAATCTTACTGTCACTGCCTACTGCAGCACTTAAGCATCAGACTTGTCTACTCTTGGAGAAAGCTTGGAAGACCAGGCCAGTGTTCTGATTACCATAATTCATGTGTGCTAAGGCTGAGCAGAATATTACAGGAAAGGCTGCGGGTCTGACTTGCTCTCACTTGTAGTGGGTAGAAATCCAATACTCAAATGCAGAATTGCTTCTTTAGTGCACTGGTATGTGAAAAAATTGGATCTATAAATGCAGCTGAGAGAATGACTTCTCACTGCAGCTCTATTCCAAGGCCCATGCTTTAAGTCTATTCCTCCCTTCAAAGAGATGCCTACTGGCAAACTTGGGGCTATTTTTACAGAGCAATCACTGAAGATGCTGAAAAAAAAAAATTAGAGGCAGAGAAATCTCTTCTTTAGACACAACCAATAAAAAAAATGCCATCTCTGTACCATGCCTGTGGGCTGACTCCAATGCCCACGGTCGTCTTTTTTTTTTTTTTTTTTTTCTATGGGGCAGGGCAGTTTAAAATGTGAAGTAAAATTCAAGTGCTTTGCTATGTCTCTTCTAGTACTAAGGCAGGGGAACCTGCGTTCTGGAGCACTTTTTGGCTGCAGCTGGTGCCAGAGACAGGCAGAAGTAAGCTGCTAGATCCATTTCAAAAGCTACCGCAGGGAAATATGAGGGTCTCAGTTATAACTCGTCTTCTTTTTCATTAGAGAGGCTAGCCTCGAATTCTACTGCAATGCACTGCAGGTAGCCAAGCCTCCAGCACGGGAAATGTGAACAACAAAATTAGTTTTGTTTTCAAAGAAAAGGAAGACTGAGAAAACAAAATGAAGATTTCTTAACTTTCATGTGACTGCAGTCGTACCTCGCTTACAGTGTATCACCAGAGTCAATTAAATGCTGCCGTTTTTTTGGATGGGCTCCTGATTCTCAGTCGTTCTCTCTTTGGGGTTTTAACTGTGGTTTAACTGTCGTAGCTTTATCTAGAGCTAAGCAGCTTGCACCAATTTCAGGTTGCTGCTGCTTATTAAAAATTGAACTATACCTCTTCTCTGTTCTGAAGGGATATAGCTGAGGTTCTGAGCAGCTCTGAAATTGAGTTTGTAAGTATGAAATACACATGGCATTTACTAGACTGCGCAAGTAAGACTAGCATTGGGGGGTGCTTTTGCAAAGCTAGAGTGACTTTTAACTGACAGCACTGCTAGTTTTCCACCATTTTGTCCTCAGGAAAAATTGGACTGAAAAAGAAGTAGCCTTGTTTGTAGTGATCCCATTCCTAGAAATGCAACTAACTACTTGCCGGTAAGTTGCAACTCAGGCAAGTACAGTTCAGGCAGCCACAGACAATTCTGCTGCTTATTAAGCTAATCAAAATTGTGTCATTTGCTCCCTTCCCCCACTTACGATTTGCCTGTTGCCTTCTCACAAAACAAAATTAAGCTCTTCAAAGACTGTTTTTTAAATCATGGCTCATAGCAAAATGAAGACCTCACAGGATTCTCCAGGTGCTACCACAGTACAAGTAATTATTTAAAAAAAAATGCACTCCCTCACCACTGGGCCTTTTTCTACAGTCCTTGCTCTCCTAATGTAATGGTAATAATGCACAAAATGTATAGAAAAAAGGTTTACTGAAGATCAGGATAGAAAGTCAAGACCAATAGCCTAATTTATAATAACCTGCCAAAATGCAAGCTTTTACATTAAAAAAAAAAAAAAAATCATCTCTCTATTGCCAGGAATGGAAAAATACCTTTTCGCATTCCAAGTGTGGATATTCGTAAGTCAGCTAAGTTGCCTCAAAACACCATCATCTACTTAAGCTAATGAGCTGGCTTCACGCTGAAGCACATGAAAAGTATTCGTACATTTTGTTTTACAAGGTTCAAATGTACAGGTCATAATCTCCACCAGAAAGACAGTAACAAATAGTTTAGAGAAGATAATGTCTTGATTTAATCGAGATTATTGCCAAGTGAGTATGTATCTAGCAGTTAGATACAGAGCTGTTTGCTTTCTAGATGCTGATAATATAACTGGTAATATATGAGATTGATGATATGTTGTTCAGTTAATACCAAGTGATGACAACATATAGAACTTGGGATGCATGAGACGAATGAGGAGAAGTATAATTAATGCAGATGCTCTGTTACTGCTTTACTTTTTTATTACTTTGTCAGATTATTTATGTTGAATTCCTTCCTCTGGCTAAATTCTATTCTATGCTTTTAACACGTGTGGTGAGAGCAAGAATGTGTATGTTCTGCAGTCAGGTTGACAAGAACTGAGATAAGCAACAATACAGAAAACAGAGTGGCAGTTTCCCACATTAAATTCACTGCATTTTAAGATAGGTGTTTGCTAAGGTCACGTTAAAATGATTGCATCTATTACTCCAAGGTTTGTGGGACAGAACCTATCTTCATAGGAGTATAAGTCTCTCAAATTTATTTGAGGCTTTCTAATATGATATAATAGTTACTTTTCTCTTCAGGATGAATGCAAGGGGACTGCAGTCCTATGTATAGTTAAGCTTTTTCCATTCTTTTGGCTTTTTAATTGGTTTTTCTGCAGCAGCTTTTGTGGTGACCTATTGCATTACCAGGAGTAAAAATGAACCTTCTTGTCATTGCATTACCACCACCACCCCCAGTTTTTTCACAGGCTTTTTAGAAAGAAATTTATGGCCTGCTTTATATGCACAATTAATAGTAACACATTCTCCTATGTTTTTATAGTCAAAGGCAAGGAATAAAATTCAACAGGATTTTTTCTTCTGTTTCCTGTCTTCAGTTTCGTGTCTTTTATTTCATGTCTTCATTATGAATGTAAAGAGTTACTGAAATCTCACTGAATACATAAAATATCTAAACCCAATTCACTTTCTAATCACTGAGATTTCCTTCATCTGACTCCTCCTCATTTTTCATCTCTAAGGAGACAAGCATTGCCATGAAAATAGTCTCCTGGTTTTCTTGATAGTTCACTTGTTCCCACTACTGAGTCGTCTTTGACCCGATGCCTTATATTTACCATCTTAGCCCTCTGCTAGTGACATCAATGGTGACGTTATAGAAGACTCTCACTGGAGGTGCAGGAGACGAGGCAGCAGGAGGAAGAGGTGGACTGTCCTCAAAGAAGCTGATTTTAGTCCCAGTGAAATAGAAGGAAGGAAAGCACAGAACATATTGGGGGGAAGTTGAACTGCTCCTACATAAAAAGATATTTTAAGCTCATGTCAGCTGTTAGAAATCCATATACAGAAAACTCCGTTTCAGGGACTACTTCCATTACACCAGCACTATGCAAAATGGATCTGAAAGATATTAACAATGACTTTTTCTCAATAAACCTAAGAATTTTGCTTTCAGGCTTCCTGGCCTGAAATCCCCTTTTGTGTCAGTGGCTCTGATCCTCATTTCTATTTTTCTGCCCCATCTTCCTCTCTCCCTACGCCTGTCTGCTTCCAAAAAAGTTCCCCTGCTACACATCCTTCCCAAACCACTCTTCAGTATCTTTTGAAAATGCTCCCCTTACAGTGCTGAATATTTCTAGAGGCTGAGTTTGGTACGCCACCATATTGTTCTCTGTTTTGTAATATGTAATGTAATGATATGCTTCTGAACATGAGAAGCTGGAAAATGTAAAGATAAAGGATGCCTATGAAAAAGCAAAGAGGCTAATAATCTGTATGCAACAGGGCTGATGTGGGACTTTAACACCATGTGGTAGAAATTTCAGGAAGGAGTTAACATCTGCAGATGCAAAGTGCACCTGTGCATGTAAGTAGTTGCTTGAATAAAACCAAACCTCTGCTGAAATCCCTGTTTATACCATTGCTTCCTGGTGGACTGGATTTTACTTTTAAACAGATATTGTAATATATGGGATAGGACCTGTTTTGTTTTCTGTACTAATACTTCATTAAGCAATAACTTTCAAAGCAGACTTATTTTGACAAACTTCAGGAGCTAGAAGATCCTGTGTTAGCCAGGATATATGCCCTGTTCAAGCTGTGCACATTCTAAACATCATACTTTTGCTCTAGGCATCACTGTTAACCACTGATGGCCATTCATCTGCAGAGCTTCTGGCAAAACAGCATGATGATAAAGTGGTAGTGGAGGGGATCTGCTCATCTTCACTTAACACTATCAAGTCACAATGAAAAAGAAATACAGAAATGATAAATGGAAGAGTGAATGTCCACATACAAGCCACTCTGTTATGAGGGGTTTTTTTTCTCATTCATTCATTTTAAGTTGGAGGAGGAGGAAGGCGAGGTGGTCAAAAATTGCAACCTTTTTGACTGTTATTGGTGTGTCATGAACCTGTTGGCCCAAGTGCCAATATTTTTAAAATGCTTAAGACAGCAGATGATTGCATGTGTAACCATGAGGAATTCAGATGATTAGAAGCAGACATTTAACACTAAAAATAATTGAATGTTCGTTTCTCTCCTCTTCAACAGGGGCTAAGGGAGAGTAGAACATTTCTCCTGCTGCAGGTAGTAATACCACCAGCGCTTCTACTGCAACTAGACCTGCTCCTCCTTTGTGTTTACAGCAAGAAGACAGCATCCTTCAGCGAGCACTCACAGGCTTCTCTGATCACCTGCAAAACAAACTAGAGGACCTATTTAGTACAGCTGATCTCCTAAAGGGCAACTTTCATGCCTAGACCAAACTTTGCTCTAAAAAAACCCCTAATCTTTGTACTGCATTTCCATAGCTGTTATTGAAAAGAGATGTTTTAAGAAGGGCTGTCTTTTATCCTGTTGACAGTTTTACTTCTGTTGATAGTGCTTCTAATACTTTGTATTTTATCATATCCTTTGTGTTAAAGCACTTAAGGATTAAATTAAATGAGCTGCATGGCACTATTGTGTAATAGGCTATAAAAGGGCTAGACGCATCTGGACTGGAAGAAGGCACTGTGCAGCCACGCTCAGAGCACCCCAAGTACCTAAGGAAGGGAATATAGCCTGTTTGGACATAGCCCTTATTAGGAAATTCATACCTGATATGCCTGCCTAGGTATGGAAACTTTGGTATGGGTCAGTGAAATATATCTGAGGTCATGTGGAGAGAGGTCTTATATCTCTGTCCAAATGGTAGGCCAGGTCTTCACGTGAAATGAGTGCATATTGCCCCAATGAAGTCAGTCAATTTATGTCTGTTTTCATAAGGTGAAATTCTAGTTAACTTCCCTTTGAAGTCGGTTTGATTTTTTTAAGCAGAAATCAGAAATTGATAACAGGCTTCTCTGCTTGCACACTGGCTGATAACACACAAAACTAGTATCCAAGCATGTAATATTTCAGACGTTTATCTCCCTTTACAGAGAAGGCCAAAAACTACAGCAGGACACCAGTTGTTTAAACAGGTTGGGTTTGTCAGTGTGCTGCTGAAAGCAGTTGAACAGGGAACTAAAGCTTTTTTCTGTATTAGAATAAAAGTAACTTGCTTAAAGGAGGATGATGAGAAGAAATACAGTTGAAACAATGCTGAATAGCATCCGAGTATGTCAGGACATGGTCCCTTCCAACCCAAACCATTCTGTGACTCTATAGTGCTAGCACCTGTTATTAGCAGAGGATATTTCTGTCCTACAGTCATGATGAAAGGCATAAATTCTTAGAGCAGGTTAAAGTGATTCTGCCCCGATAACAGATTGACAGCCACCCAGGGTAGACAGGGAGTAACTGTGATTGACACATGACTGGAAGCAGTAACTGTGAGTGACGTAAATGTGTATGATCTTATAGGATTGCAATGTGGGTGGGTTAACAGACACAGACGTGTAGAAGTGGAAAGCAGTTGCTTGATGAGGCACAGAATGGAAGTTTGAACACAAAGCTCTTCGGGAAGTGCCCTGAAATTCATACTTCTCTTGTCTTTGTTTATCTTTCTTTGAGACAATTATGACAACAATAAGAAAAGTAGACAAAAAAAAAAAAAAAAGAATAGCCCAGATCCATGTTTGCTCCTTTTTTTCTCAACACAAAGAAAGAGCATATCAGAGAAGTCCAAATCCTTTTACGCTGGTCAGAGCTGGCACAACTTTAAAGTCTTGGTAGTTTAATTCATGTAAGCATCCAAAAGTTTGGCTGAAGTTTGTTTTCATTCCTTCTCTTAGACTTGAAAAACTAGACCAGAATTACTGGGGGGGGGAGGTGGGGGTGGTGGAATTCCTTTCAATATTTCTGTGGGTTTTTTCATATTAAAAAGAAAATAGAGAACTTTGAAATGAAAAATGACTGGGAAAACTGACAGACCGTTCTTGAGTCTCTAAAACTATTTGTTTAGGTTCAATTCCAAATTAAGACAATGGCTTGCTATTTTGCTTTGTTTCTGAATGAGAATCAGGCTCCACTTGATAGACATATTATTCCAAAAGCCATGCCTGATCATGTCAGGATCAGCCAGAAGAAAAAAAGCTGAAGGAGACGGCAACTTTTATGAAAGGCTAAAGAAAGTAAATTAACAATGTTTGGGATCTAAATAGCATTGTACCTTAAGGTCTGCCTTAGTGCAGAGCACTTGTAGTTAAACCAGTCAAAAGAACTGATGTAATAATGCAGTGATGGATAGTGGACATTTTTAATCGGTATTTTGCCCAATGTCTAAATTTCTCATTTGCTGCATGTTTGTAGTCTCTAGATTTTAAATCCAAACTTCTGACTCTTACCTCTGACCTGATGAATTCTTAGAAGCCAGCAAAAGGATTCTTAGAGCTTTTTAAGCATGCAGAAGCTGCAAAGCCAGCTACAAAAGTAAACAATGAAGATCAATAGCAATGCTATCTCCCATGTTCAGAAGGGCATCTTCCTGCAATTTCAGTTCTCCTTTCCAAGATCTTGTCAAGGAGTGAAATGGTTGTCAAGAGTTGTGGAGTACACTGTCGTCCAGCAAGTAGCGTCACCTTCATTTAGACTGATGCATTTGGCAGCAATTGAACTGTTTGAGTTCAATACTGTAGTTTGTTTTGCTTAAACTTGTATGTGTCTATTGAAAGTCTTTTTTTGGAGCTGCCTGGTCAGTGTTTGCATTTCTCTCTTGCTCCAAAAGTTTTCTTGCCTTATTTCTGTTCTCCTGCCTGAAGCCTTCCTGTTTGTCCACTATGGCTTATCTCATCCTCTTTAGGCTTGAGAAGACAAAGTCCAAGCTCATGTTCCTGCACATATGTGTGTTCCCTCTAAATCTAGGTGACACACACATGTCTGTTCTGAGATGTCCGCTACCACTAAACTATGAGCCTGTAGATGCTATTTCAGCATCTGTGGCGAAATAACCTCTGGAGACATTCAAAACCTGCCTGGACACCATCCTGTGCAACCTGCTCTAGGTCAACCTGCTCTGGCAGGGGGGTTGGACTAGATGATCTCCAGAGGTCGCTTCCAACCCCTGTGATTCTGCGATTCTCTTCTGGTGTAGTATTCCAGTTCAGCATGGAGGCCATCATCAGAGATCTATTAGAATTTACACAAAATGCAAAGGTGAATGAGAGTGCTAGATTCACATGAGAAAAATTTGAACGCGGGCTCTGATCAACAGAGAGATTCCCAAGCCATTTAATTCTGAAGTTTCCAGCAAGAAAGCAAAGGCATTTTCAAGAGATTAAGGAAAAGGGCTGATCTGCTTCAAAATTCAGCATCTGTATGGGTGATGTTGGAGGTCCAGCACTGTGTGGATGAAATGTTACTTCAAAACTTAATGTTTAAGCTGAATGATTTGTTTTGTGTATGTTTTTTTTTTTCCCCTTCCTCTCCCAACTTGTATTCTGAGACCTGCATTGTGTGAAGTGGGGGATTCTGTGCTAAATCAATGAGCATCTTGAAGATACTCTAAAAAGTGTATTTCATGGCTTGGTGTTGGTAGTTTAGGCAACACTATGATTCTGCTCACTCATGCTCTGCGTTGTTTGTGTATCACTTTTCCAGTAAAATACGCTTCGTACTTTGTTTCATGCATTAAGCATCAATCTGGTTACAGAAGCAAGACCAGCTAATTAGGCATCCTACCTGGTGCATATATTTAAAGACACAATGTTCTGTAAACAGTTTGTCCAAAATATCCTCTGTGTTATTTCTTGTTGTAATAATCTCTTCTCTTTAAACCTTTCCGACCATGATTTCTTTTTCTTCTCTAATCTTCCACCTCTTCCTTTGTTCATAATTCTTAGTCCAATCATAAATGGGCTGGAACATCAGTCTCCAGTGGCCCATGTTACAATACAAAACGGTACACCTGATATAAAAAAGGGTCATTTGCCCCCAGATTCCCAAGTCCCCTCCTTTACAACTGACGAGGATGTGGTTTCCATCCCTTCTTCTAGGCCCTGCAGTCTTAAACACATCTTCAAAATCACTTAGTTGGATCAGATCCAGTGCTCACCTATCCCCACGCCGTTGTGCCATAACGCAGGAAATCTCCGTGTTACTCTATAGCAACTAAGACTATGTAGGAAGGTGACTCACAAGAAATCAATGCAGCTTACTGCAAAATTACCACATTGCTGCTTTTCACTGAATCTGCTAGAATTGTCACAATCCTCTTCCTTTCAGACCCTAAATATCTTTATCTTCTCAGTATTCTTTGCCATTCTGTGACGGGTTCTAAATTAGTTATTAGTGCTTGCAAAAGACATCTTACAATTGTCTTGTATAGATCTATGAAAACATCAGCTCAGTGTTGCACTGAGGTGAAAAAGGCAAAGGGAATGTTAAGAGTTACTGAGAAAAGAACAGAGTAAGATGGAAAGCATCATTGTACTACTTGTATAAATTCCTGGTGCATTTTCAACCTTGACTATAGCAAAGAACTAGAAAGATTACAGAGGAGGACAGCAAGGGTGATTTAAGGTATAGAGTGGTTTATACAGAAGGAAGTACTAAATGGTTTCATTAGCTTGGAAAAAAAAATGCAGGAGATACTACACAGATCTATAAAAGATATGCAGAGCAGAGAAAGTGAATACGAAATGACTACTTGTTATTTCTCGCAACACAAGAACTAAAGAGCACCCAGTGAATTTATAAGCTATAATAAATTAGCTTTAATACAAACTGAAAGCAACAGCTTTCCCCATAGCATATAATTGTGAAACTCAGCACCACAGGGTTTTGAGGAGGGCGAGAGCAGAAAGGCGTTCAAAACCATACTGAACCAATTCAGAGGATTTGTGGCTACTGAACATGACACTCTGCATACACCCTTTATGTCAGTTCCTTCAAGCTATTACATGACTTGAAGCTAGAAGGTTGTTCCAGAAAAAGATCACCCTGAATTTTTCCTGCTTCTTGTAGTCCTTCCCAAGATAGTACTTACGTTGCTGCACAGAGGAGACTGAACTGGGGCAACCTTTGGTCTGATTTTGTACAGTTATTCTTATATTCTCTGAATGATGTCATTTTGACAGTAAACTCAGACACCTGTTCCTATATTGAAGTATAGTGAATGATTTATCTCGTAGAGATTTGGACTTCATCTTCCTTGACACCATTTGATCTCACCAGACCAGACGTGTTGGTCTTGAGCAAGGCAGCAGCTGCTGTTCCCAGGAAAAGTCTTGCCTGTGTGAAGTTTTGAAAAAAGATGGTTAGATTTCTAAAAAATAAAAATAAAATGGAAAGAGAAGTAACGCTGAGTAATCTGGGAGATGTCTTTCTAACTGGACTTTATTAATGACAGTTTCCTGCTGTGGTTATTTGCATATATTTATTGAGCACAGCAGAGCTATTTTCCTTGCTCTGGTTTTGACTTATAAAACTCCAAAGTACCATAGAACTGTCACTCATGCTTGCCAGGGATGAAACATTGGTGTGATGTAATTTAACTATAGGCAAGGTGGCTTAATTAACAGTTACGGTTTGTCTTTAATAGGCAGGTTTAGGATATGCATTTTTGTTTTGTTGTAACTTTCAATTTTTCTTTTACATCTTTCCTCTTCCAATGTATTTGCTTATGTGCTCTTTAGTGGTCATATGACCATGCAGCTCCACAGGGGAACAGGGAAGCCTCTGCTAAAAAAAGTCCGTGTATTTAGGGCAGGACTCAGCAAAGTAAATGGGAGTCTGTTTTCCTAAAGGCTAATTTATGCCAACAGGGAGATCCTCATACAGTGTGAAGCAGCACCGTGCTGATCTCAACAGAGCTACTTTGTTTGGTGAGGGTTAAAAATCTGGTCCCATATGTGCAAGATTCTCTCCGTATGCTGATTCAATTATCACCACTGCGCCTGGGGAAGGTTTTGCTTGCCTCCTCTCCTCTCCTCTCCTCTCCTCTCCTCTCCTCTCCTCTCCTCATGGCCTAGCAACCCTACAAACGCACTGTTTATCCCCTTGCTTATGTTGAAGGTTATCCATGCTCACATGGCAAGCTGTGTTTGCGGCTGGGTGTCGCTGCTTGTGTGAGCTTTGATGCCACGGGCTTGGCGGCAGTGAAATCACAGCAGCACTGGCTTTGCCGCAGTCTTACTGCCTGCATCGGGGCCCCAGCATTCACCTGGTTTGTCCAGCTCAGCCCACGTTGCCATCTCACTTGCTGCTGGGAGCACTCCCAAGCCTGGGATTGCCTCCACATACCAAGACTATGCTTTCCTCCCCACAGCACAGCATATTGAGGAGGTAGGAGTTACTCTGAGTTGTGTTTCCCTGCCAGCAGTGGCTCATCGTGCTATATTGAACTGGTTTACTTCTTACATAAGGCAGTAGAACAAACCTGTCCCCATGCTGCTGCTCCTGCTTGGTTTATCAATTTAAGACACGGTCTGTTTAACTAGCACTCCTTCTGTGTTGTAGGTTAGCTGTGGGTCAGCTTTACATCTTCAGCTGTAAACGTAGGCCAGCTGGTTGCCATGCAGTATGTTCCCTATCCTTAAAAGCACAGGTGCTCACATGCAGCTTCACAGTACATCGCACTTGCGCATCTTGTCAGAAAGCTTATTTTGCTAGAGCAGAGTGGTTCAGCTGCACTTGCAACAGTACCAGTCCTACCAGGATGGTAGCAAAAAATTTTTCAGTCTAGGTGTTGTAGGCTCGTAATGAGAGCATTTTCTGCTGTTTCACTTGAAGGTTTTCCTTCCACCTTTTTGATAACGAGAAACTGATCTCAGCCCTATCAATGAAATTAATTACTTATATGACGTAACAGTTGGTGCCTATAAAACAAAGTGAGTCCTTCAGCTGTTATTCTGCTGTGTTCCGGGTCTGTCTCTTCTGATGCTACACCTAAGATTTGTTCATTCCTGCATCCTAGAGAGCCCATCAGAGGTGTGAAGTCTAGATGTGAAAGGGATCCTCACAAGGAGCCAGCTGGGTTCAGTTACACTGCTGAAGGACCTGCTCTTTCCTTTATCATACACATTTGCTACATTGCTCAAAAAAGGCATCAAACTGGTTTATATACCCATGCATGCAGACTCTAATCTTAGATAGGACACTTAATATGCTCTGAATTTTTTTTAGCCCAGCTTCCTAAGAAATTGAGACTTATGCAATCCTTATGCAAAAGGAAAAGCCCCAAAGGGTTTCCCAAAAAAGACAGCAGAAAATAGCCAATGGGTACATGAATCAGAAAATTTATTTTGAGATAAGTTTAAGACAGAGAAAGTGGGCGGTGTGGAGCTCCCTTTCTCAATGGCTCCAGGCAGCGTCCAGCTGCCTGTGGGACAATGACAGGGTAGAGACAGGGGCTATATGTGTTTCCATAGTCCTTAGGTAGATGTTCTTGTAAGAAGTCATGACACTCTCCTGCTTGGGGGCAGAGGAGGGAGATGACAGGAGCATACCATGAGCTCATTGTGTTCCTGACCAAGGCTGAGGCTCTAATAGGCAGGAGAATCAACAAACAGAATAGCCACCCACTGCCGCCACAGGCAGTCCCAGCCGCTCTGCCCGGGCTCTCCCAACCTCACACGAAGTCTGTCCATCCCACGTCTCTGACAGCCAGGAGACACCTGTCCTGGGCCCACCATGTCACCAACCCCACAGTGATTTGGGCCACCACCAGTGCTTTGCCCGCTATGACATAGCCACTACAGCGCTCAGGATCTTGCTAGGAGCTAGTGTGAGACCCAGCCCTCAGCTAACCAGGGAGAACAGGTGTGGAGCTCCCTTTGCCCAGCGCTGTGGCAACCTTCCAGCTCCCTGTGAGACCATGATGAAATATAGGTAGGGGCTATCTTATCTGTCCTGTAGTGCATAAACAGCTCTCCGGCTTAGTAGCCAAGGAGGGAGAGGACAGAAAGTGTGCCATGGTTTGCTCACATGCCTTTATGGTGTCTGGAGAAGCAAGAAAAGTTAATTCCTCCCCCCCGCCCTCTCTGCCCTCCCGTCTGTGCCCTCCCCTCTCAGCCCTTGCACACCTCTGCCTCCTCACCTACCAGACTGGCCTGGTGCAGCCCTTTATATACCCACCCTGGGCCGCAACTCTGTTCCATGGCCACTGCCAACATTTTTGTCCACTGTGACACAGCCATGACTTCACCAGGGCTGGTTCCCAGAGTTAGTGCTGCATCACCATGACATAGCTATTATCTTTCACCATTCAAGCGAGAAGAAACAATTAAATAAATTAATAATAATAATAATAAGAAGAAGAAGAAGAAGAAGAAGAAGTGATAATCCTGGGAAGGGCAATAAATTACCTGTAGCAGCCATTTAAAGAACAGCAGCTCAGCAAAGGTTAGAAGAGAGTTAAAAGCAGCAGGTCCTACATACTGCCTAATTTTAAAGATTTGTGGGTTTGAAGGCTAAATTTTGGAAGGAAAATGCTTGTCAAGTTGACTGAAGGCAATACTTTACATCTTTGGAATCAAAGACGTGTTCAATGCCAAACCCTGCATCCAGGAGTGGCTGACAGTGCTGAGAACATTTCACCATGAGCTGCAAGACTTGCATCTTTCTTCCCCTGAAATGAACCAAAGATTTTGTTTAGGGGTAGTCCTGCGCTACACACTTCAGTTGGAAACAAGAATGAAATACGTGGATTAGCTTCCATCTGCTTGGCTCACTGCAGGCTATTCCATCCCCTTTAACAGACAGGATCACAGGCAATGCATGCAAACTGAAACACAAGTGGCTCCATCTGAACATCAGAAAACACTTCTTTACTGTGAGGGTGACCAAGCACTGGCACAGGTTGCCCGGGGAGGTGGGAGTCTCCCACCTTGGAGATACTTAAAAGTCATCTGGACGTGATCCTGGGCAATCAGCTGTAGGTGGCCCTCCTTGAGCATAGGTTTGGACCAGATGGTCTCCACAGGGCCCTTCTAATCTCAACCATTTTTTGATTCTGTGATAGACTGTATAATGTTAAGGCTGATATTTAGTTTGCCAGCATTGTGTTTTTATAGTTTGTTGCTGACAGCATTTCACGCATGCTCTGAGCCATATCAGGAAGGACTGTCAGGTCACATTAGAATAGGCTGCTCTAGGCATGATTTGCAATCACATCTGAAGTGTGCTCAGACTTCCTTACAAGCAGAACTTCTGGATTTATCTCCAGCTGGAGCTCACGTGCATTCTAACATGCAAGCAGGTTAGGCAACTGGGGAACACGGCACAGGATGCAAAGTTGGGAATGAAACGACCTGGTAGTCTTCAAACACCTAAAAACCTCTTTACATTGCCTTACAGTAGTGCTCCCATCAATAAGAATTAGGCCCCTAACATCAGGAAGAGTACCACCTAATGCCATTATCGTTAAAAAGTCAGTGTTTCCCTGCTGCTATCATTTTGTGAGAAATCACAGCAGTTCCCTATTTTTAGAACAGAAGTGCAAACTATAAGATATCATTGTGCAGTACTATGCCTGAATAACTGTTACCTTTTTAGGGGAGTTAGTATCTTACAGTGATATTTAATTAGACTGAGTTGAAACAGTAAAGTGCTTTCTAAATGCTAAATATTAGTATTACAAAGCATGAAAAAGTAGCAAAAGGAAAGCCTTGCTTTCCTAAATTCCTGTGGTCTATGCATGGAAATCAGAATGGACTGTAGCAGATTTTATCTCAAACCATTTAAAAAAAGAGATGTGCAAGCTTTGCCTGTGCTGACTGAGCAACCATAGAGATGAACCCTTTACAAAATCCCCTTTTGTAATCAGATTGCATGTCTTCCTTCAGCACTATAGATCACGTACAAGCCCTTGCACAGCACGTGTGGGCATCGCTAATAAGATTTACTCTTTATCCATGCCAGGTTTCATCATCCACTGAGAAGGCAGCTTGCAGAGCAGAGGGAAGAGCTGGATTGTGGTGAATGCTGCTGATACTAATAAGAAACTTGGCAAGAATATGGTGGAATATTGCCATAATATAATAATGTTTTAAAACAAAAAAATACATCATTTCCAAAGCTCTTTGAAAAGCAGGGGGCACAATTTATAGGAAATTATTTGTATTCAAGACTGTGGCAAACCAGTTACAGCAGGTCTTCACAGAGCCTACTGAAATAATCATCATAAGCAGGTAGGAATATGACAGAGATAAGGCTGCTCTCCATCTCCTCATAAGATGTCATAAAATATATGGGGGCATATTCCTCTCCCCCTGAGTGCACAAAGAATTAGTTGCCTTGGCTGGAGAATATGTCCTCAGAGTCACACAGTGTAGAGTTGTAACTGGTTACAATTTGTTTAAAAAGTGCTTCTCTAAGGACAGATAAAATCTTTTGGGTTTGAATTTTCTTCCTTTTTTATTCCTCTTTTCTCCTGCTGCTCTGCAATTCAATTGCTGAAAATCTCATTTACCCAGCGGCTGAATTCAGATCCAGCCGTGGTCTGTATTCTCTACTGTAAACTCTAAGGAATGAGTAGCTGCTTGATAATTTCATAGATTTTTTTTTTTCCAGTTTGCCAGTTTCAATATAGGTCATACCAGTGCCCTTCCCTATTTCTGATATTAAGGGAAGAGCGCAGGCATGTTTGCCTTACCTGCAAGACTATTGGCTCTTCAATGCTTTGAAATCTTTCAGCACTTTGCCATTATGCAGATACCTTGAGTAATATGGATGGTATAGTTATGTATAAAAGAGCTTCCAAAGTGAACATTTTAACTATCGAGGTGAAATATTTCTTACACTTGACAGACGATAGGCATTGATAAGCAGATATTAATTAACTAGTTTAAAAATAGTCTTTTTGTGCAGAAACTAGCAGCCAGGCAGCCAATGCAGCATTAAGGGGGTAAAGAGTTTTGCCCTAGAATACCCATACAATTTTATAGCTATACATTATTATGCATTTATTCACTATTAATAAACGTAGTCCTGCAAATACACAGCATTTTACATTCTAGGGGGCTTCATTTATGCTGACTGGTAGCCAGGTGCCAGACCAATTTAGTCAACTAGCCTAATCCCCTGTCTGTGTTGCTGAGTCAAATTGTGATATTTTTATTCATATTAGGTAGCACCTGATAGATTTAAACAGGATTACCCATGATGTAAGACAGTATTAAACATGAGAGAGTACATGGCACAATTCAAAATGGGTGTCTCACTGGGATCTCAGAGTGCAGTTTTACAATATGAAATAAAATGAACTCTACCCCAAGATACCACAATGTCCCAGTAAAAACTATCCTGAAGTATTCTGAGCTGCACATCGTTCTTTGCAGATCCAACAGAGCAACAGAGGAGCCAGGCAATGCTTTAATGCTCAAACTGTGGAGTTTTATCTCTAATGTAATTTTTAAATTGCAGTTTGTACATCTGTTGCAATAGATGTTTGACTCCTGTCAGTGGAAGCCAGGCAAGAAACTACCATGGCCCCTTGTATTTGGGAATATGGTAGACACTTGGCAAGATGTGGTTAAGTCCAAGTTCTTACTGCATTTATATGAGAGAGAAAAGATGACAGATAAAATCACTACCTTCATTATGGGCTGAAGCCAACTGCATGAGGTTTAACAAGGCCAAGTGCCGGGTCCTGCACTTGGGTCACAACAACCCCAGGCAACGCTACAGGCTTGGGGAGGAGTGGCTGGAAAGCTGCCTGGCAGAAAAGGACCTGGGGGTCCTGGTGGACAGCCGGCTGAACATGAGCCAGCAGTGTGCCCAGGTAGCCAAGGAGGCCAATGGCATCTTGGCCTGTATCAAGAATAGTGTGGCCAGCAGGAGTAGGGAAGTGATCGTGCCCCTGTACTCAGCGCTGGTGAGGCCGCAGCTTGAGTACTGTGTTCAGTTTTGGGCGCCACAGTATAGGAGGGACATTGAGGTGCTGGAGCATGTCCAGAAAAGGGCAACAAAGCTGGTGAGGGGTTTGGAGAACATGTCTTATGAGGAGCGGCTGAAGGAATTAGGATTGTTTAGTCTGGAGAAGAGAAGGCTGAGGGGAGACCTCATTGCTCTCTACAACTACCTGAAAGGAGGTTGTAGTGAGATGGGAGCTGGTCTCTTCTCCCAAGTAACTAGCGATAGGACAAGAGGAAACGGGTTCAAGTTGCGCCAGGGGAGGTTTAGGCTAGACATTAGGAAAAAATTTTTCACTGAAAGAGTTATCAAACATTGGAAGAGGCTGCCCAGGGAAGTGGTTGAGTCACCATCCCTAGATGTGTTTAAAAGTCGTGTAGATGTGGTGCTTAGAGAGATGGTTTAGTGGCAGACCTGGTAGAGTAGGGTCAATGGTTGGACTAGATGATCTTAAAGGTCTTTTCCAACCTAAACGATTCTATGATTCTATGATTCATTTCAGTTGTTTGGGTCCCACAACTCTGCCCCTGAGATAACATCCTCATTTGGAGTACTTGATTGCTAACACCATCTGTTTGCTATTTGTTAGTTACTTTGAAGGTGGGGGAAAAGAATGATTATTAAAAATAAATCTGTTAGATATCCATCAACTCTTCCCCTCTAAATACATCACTGTCACCTATAAAATAGGCCTCTGGTGATTTCACATTTTTAAAACTTGTCTTTCTTGGGCCACTGATGCTTGCCTGGCTGCTGGAGAATGCTGGTTTTGATGTGACATGGATGCTGCCTTGGAAAAATGTTCTGCTGAGAATCTTTTTTTTAATTATTGGGGGGGGGAGGGGTGATACTTTTTACACAGGTGTTAAATTCCTGGAGTTAATCGGGTAGAAAAATGCCTCTGAGGCATCATTCAGTCCATTAACTGCAATGCCAACTGCCAATGGCTGGAGTTGAATACTAACAGATTTTATAACTCTTTATAATAATTGACAAAGCCAGACAGATTCACAGTTCAGCGTAGCCCTCCTGTTCTCACCTGCTGCCTTCTGTGTTTATATCCCCAGTGTCTGAAACATGCTTCCTTTTTTAACTGGGGAGACGTGAATTTAAGAAGCTGGGTTTTGCTCATTTATGTGAAAACTATACAGATGAGTGAATGCCCAGCAAGCCAGGATCAGCATCCCCTCCCCCATTTCTAGTTACTATTTTAAAAGGAATATTATTGCTGCATTATGTCAGACACGTGCCCCATAACACATAGAGCAAAACAGGACAGTCAAGAGCAGCTGAAAAAATAATTTTTAAGATTGCAGTTTCTCTGAGAGAAATCTTTATTCCTAAGACAAATGTGAAAAAATATAGAAGGAAAATCAAAAGATGTTGCTGTTATGTGTGTATGTGTGTTCTTTTGTTGGCTACTTCAAATTATGCTGTATGAAAGCTTTTAATAGTTTTTTTCCATACAGACAGTGTCCTGAATCAGTGTCTCTCCTGGAGAAGGTAGCAAGCCCTCGTAGACTACTTCATTGCAGAATCCAGTTCAGCAGAGAGATGTATAGCAGTGTAGAGTGTTCCCTAAATTGGCATTGGTTGTATGTGCACCCACTTTGGATTCTTACCTCCATATTTCACTTAGACTATTAGGACCATGCCTTGTTAGTTCTCAGCTAGGAATCTCCCAAGCAGAACTTTGTTGAAATGGGTCATGACAGTTTACTATGCAGAATACTTCTCTGAGTTTCTATTACACCAACATCCATAGAAGATGCTGACCTTGCAGCCAACTATGGATGAGATATAAACCCCCAAATCCTTATTATTTGGAGTGGTTAATTATCCCAAATTACACTTAAAAGAATAGGAGGTTAATTTTAGTGTCCTGATCATGTTACATTATACACAATTAAAAGCTCCTCCCTGCAGTTTCTATAGAATATATGGTATTTCTCCCATACCTCCCATGTTGGGTGTGCTGATATGATCATGAAGGGACCATATAGCTAACTATTTAATAGCTTGTTTATCTGTCTGCTATGTGGTATCCCTCCAGCAGTCTTATTTCTTTGTTTGAAGTTTTTTATATACATGCATTTATAAGGCACTTGGGAATGTGAGGATAAAAACCACCAAATAAATATGTTTGGAAAGGATATGTTGTACTAAATCAGCAAAGGGTAAAGAGCTCCAAAAAGGAGAAGGCAAGAAAATTGGTTCCACCTTAGAAAACTAATGTGAGAACTGCTGAGTAAAAAAGAGCAGTCATCCAGCTGGGATTTATTAAGTGGAAAGCATTTTTTAAAAAAAGCTGTGGAAGACCAGAAATCAAATATCGCTGTATATTTACTGGCTTTTTTGAAGCATCTGTCCTCTAATATCAGAGTATCTCACAAAGACTAATCAACTGATCTTCAGAATATCCTTATGAGTTTGAGATGTGTTAGCCTCGTTTTACCATCGGAAGAATAACAAGATTTGTCCAAGACTACACAGGAAATCTGTGACAAAAATAATAATGTAGGCCTGTATCCAGTGCAGTGACTCAACCATAAAACCATCCAATCTTCTCTCAGAGTAAGAAGGCAATAAGGGAGGGCTGTTGGTATAATTTATGGCCAAAGGAGAGAAGCTGATGAGAGACACCCCACCAGAACAGATGGAGAGGGCTATATCATTCTGGTTTTGGTGGAGAAAATCTACCTTTATCCTTGGTATTTGGTTAAAGGCATATAGTATGCTATAAAAGTATTTTCAGCCAACCCTTGCTGGGCATCTCTGATGGTGGGTCAGTCTAAAAAAGCCAGGACTCTCTACTTTTCATAAAATATGAGACTGTGTTTTGAACTTTGTCCACACGTGGTCATTTCATGAAAAGTTAGAAGACTTATATGACAGTGAAGATGGTAACACCTATGTTACAGGAAGCTAAAGCCTTTTAGATTGATAAAATACAGATATAGCTGACATACAAAAGGAAAAAATGTCCTCTTTATTCCTCCAAGGGGAGTTTATATTGGATTTTCTAATATTTAAAAACAAAAAACAACAAAAATCATGTTATTTAATAAAGTTTACACACTTTGTGTTTTCTTTCAGCTTTTAACCGTACATTGCTAATATTGTATAACTAAAACTTTTACTTATGTTACTGCCAGTGAGAATGTCTTTGTAACCACATTCAGTCTAATTAAGTGAGCTTTTTTATGCTAGGAGTTGCACATCCATATTGTAACTGCTGTAGAACACTGAAGAAAGCTGATGCAACTTTTATTACTATATTAACTTTTTTGTAATAAAGGGTTCTCAGGCTTTCATTCAAATTTTCAAGGTACATCTACCAATTGCATCATCTGCTTCTAAGGAATCTGAGATCTCAGAAAAGTAAGGCTACTGTCATTATGCTTACTTTTTCTGTGCAGAAGACTGCAATTTAACTGTATAATCTTTAGGGCTCCACTGATCAAAAAAGCTTAAATTCACTGCCTTCTAGGACTTCTCAGTAAATAGAATAAAATTGCCCTTATCTAGCACATTTTCCATACAGACAGTTGATCAAAGGAAGCTACAGGTAACTGAATTCAACAGTGCATTTATTTGGTCTACTTTTTATTTGCATTATAGTTTTTCACATAGTCCTGGCAATGTAAAATGTTCTTAGGGTGGATGCAAATGCAGTGCAATTTACATATACTTTAAAGTGTCTCGTCATTCCCAGAGTCGTGTAAAAGGGTGTGATTTCGTACTACAGCTAAATGCATCCTATGGTTGGCAGTTGTTGAAGCGGGCAATCTCACAACTTCCCTTCTCCTCTCCTCTTCCCTAGCATGGATTTCTGCCTACTTTTCCCTAGAGCTTCAACCATGAGATTAAGGGAGCTACGCTGGAAAAAAACAATTCATCCTTTTAGAAGTTATTAGGTTCTCCACTGGGGTCACAGGAGCACAACTTCCTGCACAAGTGCATAGCTGGAGCTGAGAGGAAGGAATGGGATGATTCCCTTTGGAGACTTGAATGTATTTGGATTATTGCACATAGTCATAGAAATCTTAATGAAAAAGAGTAATGCCATTTGCTCAGTTGTGAAGAGCTTACATAGGTGTATCCTTCAGCATCAATTAGCTTTGAAAAGAAAAAGTTATGGGGCTGTGAGCGCAAGAGATAGATACATATTCTTTAAGGCATTGTGGAGCACACACTGGAGAAACTTTGATTCTTCAGTTTCTTAGTTTTGATATGATTATTATTTTCCCCCAATTAACTGTAAACAGAATTTAGTGTGGAAAAAAAATCTGATCATATCAAAGATTCTGGGGATTCCCATGTAAGTCTGTTTGAGGCTAACTTTGCAATACGGAACTACTGAAATGCAAAAAAAAAAAAAAAAGTACACTGTTAGGAATTTCTTCTATATCAGAATGATTTAATATCCCATAGAAAATTCATTTCTGAACTTTCTTCTGTTAGGAGCTACATAGTGTTTCAAATATTTGAGAAACAGATCAGCTGAAACTATTTGTCTGAAAATGTTTAAGATTTCTGGAAGAGGGAGAAGGCTGCAGCTCCTATCTGGTGAGAAGGAGAAAGCAATCTTGGGAGGTAGAAAGCAGAAAAGCTGCAGATCATAGTGGTTTTCTCTGTCTTGGTTAAAAAAAAATAAAATACTAGTAATGTATAGCATTTTGAGTGTTAGCTGATTTATTATCAGCCAACAAATAAATTGTGCTGAAACACTAGACTCTACTCCCATGGTGATTAGATATTACAGTACATATGGTATGGAAACATCAAGCCGTGTTTGAAGACCTCACAATGCCTAAACACAGCATGCCTGCCAACTGTTGACCATACGCTATAGCTGACATAAACATGGAGATGCCTCCTGCTGTCCTGCACCTGGATTTGCTACACAGATAAATCTTAGATGCTATTGCAGAGGAAGGCCTAGCAAGGACCATACACCCCCATCAATAAAAACAGATATACTCTTCTGTCTGTTTGAAATGAGTTTGTCACATCACACGAGATTTGTTGTCACCCTATCCAAAAATTGCAGCACTTCTGTTTTTCTCTTGGTGAAACTAGACAACATGCTATCATTTATGTTATACAGACTGCATGTAAAATGCAGAAATATTTAGGACTGATGGATCAGGGTGAAAGGTGCAGCAACAGACTAAATGCTGTACACAGTGACTTTGGTTACTTTAGATGGTATGTCAACTTGAATATTCATGTCGTGTAACTTTGTATTCAATATCTGGCATTTAAGTCTTAGAAAAAAAAGCCAAAAATTCTAAGTAGATTTTTTCTGATATTAAACACTGGCTTCTTTAGTGACGTTTCCTACTGCGACTTCAGCTCAAATGAAATTTACAGCATTTTAGAAGATTATCTGAACAAAATTAACTCCTGGCAATATTAATTATTCACAAGTTTCCCCTCCTTTCATTTTATAGTTTAAATGTTATGCAGAATTATTTACTCATGAATAAATAGCCTTGATGTTTTTTAGACCACTTTTAGTAATATCTGATATATGTAAAAGCTGTACAAAAATAACTGAAAATACGCTACCAGTGGGCAATTTCTCTGTGTTTTGTGGCACAGAGCCATACTGACTTAGTTAACACTAGCATACAGTCATCTTATTCCTGTATTATTTCACAGTGAATATCACCTGACATTTTATTCTGAAAGTAGTGATCCACCTGGGAAGTCGAGGAGTTTTTTGAATCCTGCCTAAAACCCAATGAATTAATTTCTCCTTTTACCTATACATCATATATAGTTTGTGTGAATACCAGTAATCTCTAATTTATGCAAGACATCTGTAGCTTGGATGAAGCATAAAGCAAGCTGTGTTGCAAATCTACTGTAGCCACCCTATTGATCTCTATCCACCTTTTCAGAGCATTTAATCTACAGTTTCTACAGCATGCCTGTTCGTCTAGTATTGGTCTCTGTACTTTTCAGTCCCAATGCTATTGCACAGTTTGAACAAGAGTCCATTAAACTGATCACTTGTTAGTCACCTACTGATGCTGTCTTCCTAGTTCTGCACTGGCACCTCAGTCTTGACCCAAAGCGATTCTTTGTTTCTCTGGTTCTGGAATCCCAATGCACTTTCTCTCAAGCTATTTTAAGACTAACCATCAATAGACCCTGCTATTCCAGTTTTGAATGAAATCTTTTGGTCAAACGAAGTTGTACCAAATAGTGACTAAGACAATAGACAAACAGACTGAGACAGAGAAATGTTTGCTAGATTTAAGCACCCATAATACAAGTCTATTTGCGACTACACAAGAGAGTACTATGACACACCCATTACTTTATTCCTAAATGCTTCCATTTTCCCCTTTTTCTAAAACCATTGACCTATAGTTTTTACTTTTTGCATTGTAGGATTTTTAACATTTATTTTTAACAGATAGCACTTTTTTAGTATGGAAAGCATTTTCATTTTTAATCAACTAAAGCTTTAGCACATATATTCTTAAAATTTAAGCTTGAGCTGTTTAGGTTGAAGTTTGTCTGAACCAGGAAATTCTGGTAGGAGCTGAAAGAAATACAATGTTGGTGAAGAGCTTTTGATAGTAGCCTTCTTAGGGGACAGTGTAGTATAGGAGGTACAAGATCTAGTTATGTTTTAGTTATCTTGATGCCTGTTTGTCATATTACCTCTTCTGATGCTGTCAGGAACTATAGGAAAGGGAAGATAAGGCAGATTTTTCCTGGTTTTGGCATGCAGAGGAGAGACATTAACATACGCTACAGAATGCCTCAAGAGACAGGCTGCAGACACTGAAAGACCTCTGGCGTCCTCCTCTCTTAGAATTATAAACTTGAAAATTTGGTAATAATATCTACTTCTCTGTGTATTACTTTTTCTCTTTCATTCCTTGTTTCTATTGTTGATGAGTTTTTCAAGCACTGAATCTGATAATGCCCTTAGTCTCCCTGTAGTTTCACAATGATGAATTTTGGCCTGGGGTGTCCTAAATAGACTGACCTGATGGACAAATTAATTGGAGTTGCAGGTGGTAGTTCGGGTGGTTACTTCTGGTCATTGATGAGTACAGGGCTTTCAAATAGCTTTTCAGAGGGCTTTTGAAGTTAAGGTATTTTGCTTCACAAATAGGATGGAGTAAGACTGCATGTACTGTCAGTTATCAAAACTTAGGTGAAGGGCAGTAGCTAGTTAAGACACCTCTTAGAACTGAGTGACCAAATGATAGTTGGTTTTTCTGACTTGTTCTGAAACCACATTAAACCACATAGTACTTTCAAGTTAAGCAGTGATGAGGTGGAAGCACATGCCATCTTTTGCTGAGAGAGGAAAAAAGGGCATTGAAATGCAAATTCTCATGGAACAGTTAAGAGTTTTCCTTAGTCTAATCTCATAGCCCCCAGATTTTTGTACAATTCATTAAACAGTCTTGAATTTATCCCATCTATCAGTACAAAATCAAGAAAAATCATTATGCACAGCTGTACTATAGAAGTGTCACAATGCAATTATTTCGTTGCACAGAACAGATGCATGCTGTTGGCACCTCAGAGCCAGTAGGAGCTGCGTGGAGCTTGTATCAGTGGGAATTCACTTTCACATACATCACTTGGGAACGTGAATGTGCAATGTGACAGGCCCATCACTACCAATAATTCATCTAATTTACTATGGCAAGGCAGATACTTGGTTGTGTCTGAAAGCCAACAGGTCAGTGGCTTCATCTAGCAGCTCATGCTGTTCCCAGCAGTGCTGCGTTCCTACTAATAATTTAATCTTGTATTTGAAGTTCAGTTCCTAGCAGTTTACCTCTTCTTTCTCATTTTCTTTCACTTCTACTTAAAAATATAATGGTCCATTTCAGCAAAATTAACTGCAATTTCATGGATCACTACAGCAGGAATAAGTTTTATACATAATACTGTAATCCATCTATTTGTTCCCCAGAATGCAAATTGACTTGATGAGCAATTCTGTGTCCTATGTAAATAACCCTAGTTCTAATTGAGAGCGCTGTATTTTCAGTGAAGAAGGGGGAGGGGAAAGAAGATTGTTTCTCTGGGTTTGACTTTCTGATAATTATTCCAGGGTATTTCATTTAAATTTTAAAAAGTCTATCATATAGAAAATACAGGCAACAGCTTCCTTGATTTCTTTTTGAATGAAAACACTGGTGCTCTGCTCATGATTCATTCTTTCTTTTCCTTAGAAAAAGTCATTTTCAAAATTTGGATTCTCATATAATATGCCAGATGACAAAATATAAAATACACAATTCCTCTATCTAGTAGATACCAGTTATAATATGGGCAAGAATAGAACATGACTTGTTCCTTCATCAGTCTGCCAGTAACGTGCAAGAAGAAACACTCTACAATAGGATGAACAACAGGAAGTTCACTTTCTATGGACTCTTACGTTCAGATTCTCTGCAGGGATTGCCAGCAGGTGGAATAATTGATATGAACTGGATAATTTTCTTTGTAGTGTGGATATTTTCTACTATGAATTGATTGGGATTTCCATTTCTTTTCACTATAAAGATGTTAAAACAGAATTATCAAGAACTTCTTGCAGGTTCAGAGCTAAAAACAATGTCTCGAGATTATATTAAAAAGAATGATAACAGCTTTTATATGCTGTTACAGGTTTCCTAAACTACAAAGTTTCTCAACCAATTTGATAAATTATGAAATAGAAAAATTTACTTAAATGTCAATGGTAAAGATGTTTGAGTGGTAAACATCGAGTCTTTACTTTAAATGTAAACTTCATTGGACTACTGACTTTAAGTCCATTAAGTTAGTGTAACCTAACTTCTCCAAGAGTAACAACCTGTGTTATCAAAATTACCAGGTCGTAGTTTTAAACAAAATGAAGGAAGTATTCTTCCATACTGTGCATTAAGTAAATTGTGCCATTTATTGCCACAGAGTGTAGTGAAGGGCAAAAATATAAATGGACAAATTTACAGAAAATAAGTGGCTTTTAAATATAATTGTTCCAATACAATCTCTGGTTCAACAAGCCCCTAGATTGTTGCAGGGAACGATTTCTGGAAGGAATGTCAAGAGGAGGCTCACTTTGTTGCTTTTCTTCCTGCACAATTTCTGTAAATAGATCTTATTGGCACTCTCAGCCAGAGGACACTGGGCCAGATGGGCTTTTGCCTAACCCTGTACACTACTGTAATGCTCTTATGAGCATTATGGCATCTTTAGTATGATTTCTTGGCAAAATCACATTTGCTTCAAAACCAACTTGTTTCTACCAGTGGCATCTCTCAGAACTGCAGAATGAGCAAACCTGCTGGCTGAAACTGCTTCAGCACTTGCTTTGTAACTGGCATACACCTGAGGTGCTGCTTGTAACTTGTTTGGGCTATCATAGCACTGAGCAGCCATGTTAATTACCCTATTCTCATATTAGTACTTGTATAACTAGGAATTTGTATACACAGATTCTGTCTGTCTTATCTGTTGCAAATCCCTTCATTAATCTAGGAAAATATAGCTATGAGAGACCAATATAAACACCAATCTATTTTAATATGTATTTTAGGGCCAGAAAATATTAGTTTGTCTTGCTTATTTTCAAGCCCCTAATTTTCAGAAACGCCAAACAGATGCTAATTTCTTTTCAATTTTTGACATTTCCACTCATCTGTCTTTATATTCAAAAACATTTCCACTGATATGTAAGCCTAAAGTCAGCAGTGCTGTAATTTTTCCTAAGTTCTTATTTGTAAAGGTGTTGGTACTTTTAAGTACTTTTTTTCTGAAAATAACATGGAAATGTTGTTTTCTCTTACTCTTTTTCTTCTTTCTTTGTGCAGCTGTAATTACTTGCTATCTTTCCTTGAGCAATTAGTTTAAATAATCCTCCTCAAACTTCCTAATTTTAATTGACAGGCCTTCTCAAGTCATCCTTGATTCATTCCAGTGTTATCCATATAATGAAAATTCTTCAATGTCTTAGTGCTGAAGAAGCCCTGTTGACAATGGTGTCTGACTTTCTCTGATCTGTTATTGATAAAATAATCCAACCAGGTGAGGCACTTACACACATGCCTCGAGTTCTTTCCACAGTCATTCATCCTATGGCATACCATGTCCATGATTTCAGAAAAAGAAACTGCATGGTATCTCTCACATTAGTGAACCTGGGGGTGGCCAAGGATCTTTAGAGGTTGCTTCCCTGACTTTTACTTTGGCCTCAGAATAATTTTAATAATAAGTTCTTCATGTGCCTCCTGAGTGCCATAGGTAAAAAGTCATTTTGCATCTAGAGTCAGTAAGTGATGCCAGACATTTCTCATGGTGCTTATTCTATTCTCCAAATCAGAAATCTCAACACAGTTCTGCAAATGTAACAGCTCAAACATGGTATCATTCACTCAAAATTCTGGAGAAAGAAGCAGAGACAGAAATAATCTCGTTCTCCATTTCTCATCTGCATAAGACAGCCAACACTGGGGTTCCAGAGCAGCAAAATTACAGAACTGGAAGACAGAACTGCTTTCTGCAATACCTTTTGGTCCTATTCAACTGTCTTTAACAAAAAAAAAAAACAGCCCCCATGACAGACCCAAGGAGAAAATACAGAGAATATGCCTAGCCTCTCCTTTTGAGAGACTACAATTTGACACCAAACTAGAAGGAAAGTGGCTTGGTTCTACTCAGTAATGTACGCCATAATAATTAAGTGGTTTGATGTTTAGAGGTTGAAAACATATTCAGGTGTTTCCCAATGAAAAGTCTACCAAGAACACAGAAAGCACTAGCAAGTAAAAGAAGAAATGGATTATTTTCTTTTCCAGCAAGCTTGTTTAAACACAGCCTAACACCTTCCACTATTAAACCACAGCTTCAGTTGACTTATGGTGCAACCGTAGCTAGCATTTTGATCACACCTATAGTAAGATCCAAATGCAAATGTCAGACCCAGTGAAAGTTACATTACAGCAAAAGGACAGTATTTGCAACTAGGGAGAAGGGGAGGAAACGTCTCATGTCAATCTATTGCAACCCTTCGGTCTACAGAATTGTTGAAGGGCTCTAAACAAGAGCAGAGAGGTGAAGGAATTAAAACAAGAGCTTCCATTTGTCTATGAATTGCTCTGCTAAACTGTAATAACAGTGTTTCTAGACTGATAGACTTGGATCTGTCTGCTTTCACAGCTGGTATACTCAATAGGAAGTGCATTTCAGTCAACGCAGTAATAGCATAAGAAGGGAATGCAGCCTCCAAATTATTTAAATGATGCTTGTGAATTGTCATTTCACAGCTTTATGAGATGTTCCTGTTCTCTCCCTTCCTTTATTAGTTAGCATCAGGCTGGGTAGATTTCTGTGCAATTCCCAGCTGAGTCACCAGAGAAGGGACCACCTTCATCATGTATTTGATTTTTGATTTTAAGCCCTGAGAAACACCTAGCCTCAAGAAGGGAGGCAATCTGTAATACACGTTATGAGAACAAAAGATAAAACCATTAAAATTCATAATAAATGTTTGTTTTCCATCTGAGCCCCCTCCACACAGCCCCACTTATGAGCATGCTTCTCCTGTCTGCTAGCTACCACAGTCCAGATTGAGCGATATTTTTTATGCAAGGATCGGCATGAATTTCAAGCAAAGGATCAAAATGGTACCTTTTTAATTTTTTTTAAGACTAGAGCTAATTAACCTTTTTATCAAACTACACACATCTCCAAATGACTTAGATGGGAAATATATTGGTTTAATTAAGATTTCACAGGGAGAGACAGTTGCAAACACTTGGAACTGAGAGAAAGTGGGATCTTTATGAGGAGGGTGCTGTATGTTTTACAACTCCCTGTGTCTCTTTGTTGTTTGCACTTCAAATGGAGTCCATTTTTATCTGTCTCTCTCCTGCTGAGAGAAACTGATTTTATCATATGTTTCAATGAAGCTCTTAAAAACTTCAATCATGAGATTCTTTTGCCTTTGTATGTTTCTCTCTCTCTGTCAGAGTTGCACTGTGACATTGGTTATATGGCAGCACACAATTATTTGCTTTGTTTTACAAGCTGACTAGAAAAACCTCCTGCAATCCTAACTTGCTTTAACAGAAAACTTAGTACCCATGTTTGCCTTAGCTAGGTCCCCACTTGGTTTGATTTTTGTAGGTCTAGGATTTTGATGAGATGTGTTCTCTACAAGCAGGGCATGCCATGCTTTCTTCTGTTTCTTTGGTTTTAGTAAATGGTGAAAAATTCAAGAGTGACAGCTTGAAGTTCTATGCGCATACAAAAAGAACAACATGAACAATCCACTTCTCCCTCACTTCAGGAGCTCAGGGATATTTCAGAGGTGTAAAAAGAATGTACCACAGTGACATGTCATTACAATACAGTATTTTGGAGGTAATACCACACAGGACTTCTACATTGACAAATCATGTACTCTAAATGCTCAGATGTAGTTATTTATCCAGTACTCTAAGACACTAAAAGGCTAGGATGTGCTAGGGATAAAAATATGTCAATATGGTTGACTCATAACTAAAACAAGCTATTAGCCTAAAAGATCCTCCTCTGACCAAAAAAACCCAAAAACCAAACCAAACCAAAACCCTGAAATATAAAATTTAGTAGATGTTTGCATTTAAATAATTCAAACTGAGCCATTGAGACTATAAAGGCCTGAAGCCTGGATATAGCCATGCATTAATTTCCTGTCTTTTGCTTTTGTTTGTCAGTTTATGTCAGACAAATCATGTCATATAAATAAAGCTGAACACTGTTTAGGTCTTAGTAGACAAGACATCAACATTTGATTCTTGTATTCTGTGCCTCTGTTCTTGAGCCAACTCTGTGTGATTAGTGCTACAGTGCTGCATATATAACTGATTTTTAGTTTGCTTGCAAGATTGAAGTCTCTAATGGAAAACAAAAAATATTTTTGGCTGAACAGTTGAGAGTATTTTATGTTAGGCCAAATGGAAAGTTGTGTTTTGCCCCCATCTTTTGTTTCAGATGTTTTTACCATTTTATTCAAATTAAAGTAATTTTTGAGATAAAGAGCTGTTTTAAGCTGAAAATCAGAACATTCTATATTGGAAGTATTTAAATGATTAAAAATGGCAAATGTAATTTAATAGAAATTCAGATTAAGCCTTCTCTGTAACTTTTTGGACAAAAGATATTCTTAAGAATACTTGTTGTCAATATTAGACATTTCAATATTATTAATAAAATTTTGCCCATTTCTGTTTTTAGCACCTGTGCTCTTTTGAGGGACACAGGTTGAACCTGAGCAACCTGGCTGCTTGTTCTTCAAAGTCAACAATAATTAGGGGTCAAAACATTTCTTTCTGCTCCTTTTGAGCAGCAGGCTGGAAAAAGCATGGACCATTTGGCCAGGCTCTGAACCACAGTCAAGAAAATGGAATCCCATCCAGATTCTCAAACTGGTACAAAGTCAAGAAAAGTGGCTTGAAGAAATCAAGGTGTGTGGATCTCACTGACTCAAGAACTCGATAGTTGATGAATCTATTTCAGATGCAGCAAATGATCCCTTCCTGGCTTACCGTCTACCAGACAGATTATGTTTTTAGGCTATGATTTTAAGTGGTCTTAGAGTGATGGCTGCAGGAAGAAATTTCACTTGATGTCAACTCCTTTTTACTGTTCCCTGAAATGCCTGGTGCTAACAGCTGCAGGCACAGTACCAGGCAGCCTGTGGGCCAGCGCAAGGGCTGTGTTTCCTAATGGGGCCCTCTGCTCTCCAGTAGCAACCAGTTTTCCAATCACCCATGTCCCTTCTCCCACAGGGGCCCTGCTGGCACCTTGCAGCCCTCAGGCTCGAGCTCTGAGGGCAGAGAAGAAAAGATGGGAGGAAAACAGCCTTTCATGAGGTCAAGCCCCAGCAGGGACAGATGAGCATGGGGCAGGGGTAACTCTTGCCCCAGTTTACTTAACGTGTGGAGTTAATTACCAATGGGGTTGATGCAGCTGAGGGCACACGGGTGGACTCACACTGCCAAGACCAGCCCCCTCCTTAGCCCCCCTCCCCATTACCTCAGGAAGCCTGAACACCAGTGACTGTTGGGTAACATCTTCCCTGGGCAGGTCAAACTGCTGCCAATCACCTGCAAACACCTGCCTCCTTTCTCTCCTAATCCAATCAGAACGCTTTCAACCAGCCCTCCCATCCCCCATAGGGTCCTTGCATTCAAAAGCAGCTGTCAATCATCTTCTCAAGTCCCACCCCTCCCTGGCTGCCAAGCATTCCTCATCCCTGAAGAGCTGCTGTCAATCACCTTCTTAAGCCCACCACTTCCTTCTATTGCCCAATCAGCTTTCTCACCAGCCCCTGCTGTGGGGGATGGGAGACCCCTGCCATTTTCCATAGAGGTGGTGGGAAGAGGAACTGATAGAGGTGTGAGGGGGACAGCTGGGTGTGGTAACCCAGCAGTGTCTTTTCAGCCTTTGCTCACCTGAGGAGAAAGGCTTAATTACAGTTTTAGTTTTATTTTTTATGGCATTTTTGTGGTTCACATGTATTTTGCCATCTGAAAGAGCCATAACACAGGTGTTGGCCAGACAAATCATCACTGCTTTGGGTAGGTCGCAGTTGCTCTGTCCAGACCACTGGCCTCCGTGATGCATCCCTGCTAGTGACTAAACTGACCCAACAACTAAATAGGCAAATCTGACTTTTCTGTGTTCTTAGAATAATCAGATTGGCATACCTTTTTTTCTCACAGCTTGAAGATAGCCCCTCAGTTCACACTAATTGCAGAATCTGGTGAAATCCTGGACTCTCTCTTATATCAACTCGCTCTTGGCCTGTGCCTATCCAGGCACAAGATGGTCTTTGCATTTGCCTGTGTTCGCTTACAGAGATACAAGCACATCTTCACATGTGGGTGCACTCTGTGTATGCACCCGTGGACTCCGTCACATCAAAAGGGATGTGTGGCAGGAGTGGTGCCCCACAAGTTCCAATGCTGATAGCTTATGACCACCACTGTCACCCCATATTAAGGAAGAAGGCACATTTTAGCAGACCTTTGACAGCTTGCTCCTGGGGATCCCTACTTGTGTCCAAAGGAGCCAGCGCTTTCCAGACAGATACATTAAATATCTGAGCATTAAGCAGGTTATGGGGTGCGCCAGCACATGACATGCAGCTGGACCAGCAAACAGCTGTAGCATTCAGAGAAACTGCTCTAGAGCAGCTGTAACCCTTGCAGTAAGAGAATAAAACCACAGTAAGCTGAGTCCCACACCCAGCTCGGTAAGCTACCGTGCCTGTGAGTTCCTGCGTGGTTTGCGGTTTGCACCCTGCCAGCTCGATTGGCTGCGCTTCTCGAGGGAGAGGCGAAGATGCCGTGGTGAAGACTTCTGTGTCCCGCATGGCTCCACAGACTTCAGGCCTTGCTAAGCACTTGCGCTGAAGACAGGAGGCGAGTTCATTATCTTGTTATGAGACTCGTGCCATTCCCCACTGCGCTGTCTCAACACAGATCCTGAAACAGCAGAGTGCAACCACCTGCCTCAAAGGTACAGATCTGCTCCACTGCTTGCTTCTTTCACTATGAAGTTTTAAGGGTAGATGTGTTGGCTAAATTAGCATCATGTTTTCTGCAGAGTTAAACAAGTAAGGTCTTAGCTGCAAGGCTCAAGATTTAATGTGTCTTCATTTCCACTGCAGGTGCATCAAGTTTTTCTCCTTGTCAATGGGGGATCAGGAGTGCGCTCAGAAGGAGGGTATTTATTGGAACAGGGCAAAGAAAATAATGAATGGGGAATTTTTTTTTTTCAATCAGAAGCACAAAGCAAAGAGATATTCAGATTTCCCAGGAACGTCAAGATTGCTCTGACAGAGATCAGACTATTGTGTCTCTAAGACACCCAGTGTGATCATACCGACTGCGGCAAGATGCCTAGAAAGAAAAATGCTTCTGGCAACTGTAGATCTGGCATCGTTGACCCTCCTTTAAGTGTCTCCTGGGAATGTGGTGGGGTCTCAAGGGGCCATGCATGCATGTTATTTTTCCTCAGTTGCTTTTTAATGTTCTTGTAAGGCTTTTTGGTGCATTGTAAGTGTAATATGCAGTATTGTTAGAAGACATTTCTTTAGAATGGAGTGCTATAGAGCTGTATGGCAAGCTCTGTGTGTGTTTCATGTGTGTTTGTGTGCATACAGAACGTTCATAATGCTTGACTTGTCTTGCAGTTAACCTGTGAGCGAAAAGGGCATCAGTCTCCAAGACATGATTTAGTAGTACCCTATCAGCACAAAACTTTCTTAGAAAAAATAATAATCTAAACTCTCTTCAGCAGCAGCAGGAGAAGCTGTCACATTTACATTTGTCTGGAGAAGAAAGGTTTTATAATGATTGAGCTTTTAGTAAATGGGTATGGCAGGAGGAGCTGGGTTTTGGGATGAGAAAGAATTGCCCACCGGTTATTTTTTCGCATGGAAGACTGTAGCTGATTCAGCTAGCAATGCTGGTCATCCACTTGTAAGTGGAAGGAGAGAGAGTCCCATGCTTTAGCCTCTGCTCCCAGGTCTCTGAATATGACATAAACCCTGGCTATGATGTGATGGTGAAATGAGCCGGAGAAAACATGTTCCCTTAGTAGCGGCTTGGTGAAAAAATGCTGTTGGTGTCCTAGTGAAGCAATTGCCCTTACTTTCCTATCTAGTGACATTTACTTCTGTTTCTTTCTTGCATCCAAACTTGACGATCCCACAGATAAGAGATTAAACACAATATAGCACTGTGTGTCACTCCCCTTTTTATCAAGAAAGCAGAACAACCTGGAGATGGATGGAAAAGCAATGTGAAACGTACACATCTAAACTTAGCTTAGTTTTATTGCCTGGATTCTGAAGTTGTTTTCATCTCTACCACTCTATTCTGCACTCATCTCCTAAAATTGTTCAGACTGAGGGATCTGCCTGGGTAAAACAAAAATTGGTCTTTCACAAGATATAATTCAGTACAACTCCCAGAGAACCAGGGCTCCGCTGCTCAAGTTAGCTGTCTGTCCCAATCTCTTTCTTACACCATCTTACATTAGTTTGCAAAATGTAAAGCATGTCTGCAAGCTTGTCTGGTTTTTATGTTATAGCCATTACTCTAATAAAATACATCACTTTTCTCTTCAAACTTTGTCTTCCTTTACCTGATCACACAGAATTTCTTTTTTTTTCCCCCACGCTTACCTTCTACTCTTGCAACTGGTGTATGCCAGTGCCCTCCATTTTTGCTGATTCAAGGGCAACAGCAGTGAGGATGTAATGCCCTCCATACAATGTTATACTTTGCCCTCCCCATCAATTTGCAGCTTGACAGCAGCTCTCTGTGTCCACAAGCAATATCTGAAAGTTTGGCAGGCAAGAGGTTGCTATTAAGCCACAGGTCTGGAACTACTGCTGTAGGCAGTCTCTTTTGGTTTATTTTTACTGCCTGACATAATGAAAATGATCTTCATTCCCTTCACTATGTTTCTTCCCTTAACAGTATTTTCACTTGAAATTCTCCTTTTAGTGGAGCTGTAAGATATATACCATAAAATACACTCACCAGCAAGTTCAGTCTCTGATATTAGTCTGGAGGGCCTACCCACTGTGGCTGAGAAAATGTCATATGTTTTACCAGTAATGAAGTATTGCTATCAACACTTGATATGCCTATGTCTTTGGGGCTCCTTTTAGTTTCTTTAGTTTTTACAATATAATAAGGCCCCATCTTCCTCTACCTTTCTCCCTTCTCTCCAGAGTCTGGTTTTGGTTTAAGAGGAACATAGTTATTTTGTCTTCTTTCAGTTCCTCAAATCGCTCTACACAATATAATGACTGTCACACACCTGATCTGAAGCTCAGGGCTGGCTGCAAGCCATATTCCAGTCAGCGCAAATGGTATCCATAAATCCCTTGATATCTATCAAAAATCTGTATTTTGCAGCTCCCTTGAAAGAGACTTCTTAGTCTTTTCAGCGTTTCACCATTCTTTGTAATTTGGGCAGCAGCAAAGGAAGTATATTATAATGAGGGGTTATATGGCAGTAACTTTACCTTTCCTGCATAAGCCTTTCATCTTAATGTCTACACACATTTTTGCCTATTGATGGGCATTTTGCCCGTTTGCCCTTAAGACAGGTGCGTATGAATGCTTTCACTTTATAACTGTAATCAGGCCCACATACATGAATGTAATGACATTGAGATGACAGAAACACTAAAGCCATACTAATTTAACTAACTTGACAACCTGCAAAAATGAACTGGCCTTACATATCTCCATGTATGGCTACACTGTACTTTCTAGATGTGTCCTGCAGTGCAGAGAGGTGAAGTGATTTGCCCAGGGATGCACACCAAATCTTCAGCTGAGCTGGGCTTAGAAAACAGATTCTTAATCTTGTTTCTTCATCACTAGGCAAGGCTGCCTTGTTTCTGCATTTTATAGTGACAGTTTAATTTTAAATACGCTTTCCAGTAAGCACTTTTTTAAAAGAGAGAGGAGGGAGAGACTTGCACAAACGTGAGCAGAATTGGTAGTGATATTAGCTAGGCTAACAAGTGTATGTACTATATTCTTCCTGCTTCAAGGTACAAACTGATTCCCATGATAGAGCCATTCTAGTGGGTTGATGGTTTTACTGAGATGCTTCTGATGTTTGGTCACTACTGTCCCACAGCTGTCAGGCTTACCCAGCGGGGTAATCTGGGTAAGAGGAAGGGCATCTTATTTTTCTTTTGGCTTTAGCCCAGAATGCTGTCTCTGAGCCCTGGGGCCTACAAGAAAGCTGGAGAGGGACTTTCTACAAGTAATGTAGTGATAGGACAAGGGGTAATGGCTTCAAACTGGAAGAGGGTAGATTTAGAATAGATACTAGTAAGAAATTTTTCACTCTGAGGGTGGTGAGGCACTGGAACAGGTTGCCCAGGGAAGTTGTGGAGGCCCCATCCCTGGAAGTGTTCAAGGCCAGGTTGGATGGGGCTTTGAGCAATATGGTCTAGTGGGAGGTGTCCTTGCCCATGGCAGGGGCGTTGGAACTAGATGATCTTTAAGGTCCCTTCCAGCCTAAACCATTCTATGATTCTGTGAACCATAGTTGCTGTAAATACTGTTTCTAGAAAGATTTCAAACAGATGAGAATGAAAAAAGTGATCTTGGAAAGGTCTGAGTTCTTCTGTAGCATTAAATTTTTTTAATTGTTCTGCTGATTAGAGAATCATGCTAAAGTACCATTTAAATAACGTCTAAGCAGGGGAGACTAACCTTTGAGGAATAAGCTTGCTAAGAACAGACACATTATCCTGGCACTAAGATTATAGGTCAGTACTGCAAAATATTGTCAGATGAAAGAAAATGACTGAAACGCCTAAATGAACAGTCTATATCAATACATGCTGAAACTCTTTTTTACCCTCTCTTGGAGCACCAAGATTCATCTTTCATCCCTCTCCCTGCCTCGATAACCTTTTTTACATATGGCTTTATCTTTTCAGAGCAGTGTACAGTACTAATTACATACCATTCTTTTCCCTGAGGCACTGACTGTATTATGCCTCACATTCTCTAGACTTTCCTTTCTAGTTGCCCAATTGTTTTTATCTTATCATGACAAATCCACCAGTAACCCTTAAGAGTATAAACTTTAACCCTCGGAGCTCTCGCATTCCTTTTTTTTTAAAAAAAAATAAAAAATTAGCTACATAAATAACATCATGTTTCCAGGTCATAGCCACTCCAAGCTACAGCTGAGTTGTGGCACAGGAGAAAGACTCCACAACCCTGCAATCTAAACACAGATTATTTTAGGATGTGGACAAACTTCTAAAATTGTCTCTATGCATGAATGTGCCCTGGTAATTGTTTTTCATGCAGAAGTGTATAGCGTATAAAGATAAGATGCTGGAAGCATTCTGTCTGACTGTACAAGGGATTTGCTGTACTAGATCATACTCTCGGTCTGTCTTCAGTATGCTACCCAAACCTAATGGTCAAAACATAATGATTCCTAGAAGGGTGACTGCACCCTCTATCAACCAAGTGTGCAGAGCTCGGCACAGAGGTGGAACAAACACTTTCTAACTCTTAACGGGGTGATTAGTTTACAGTTTCAAGTTGTATTACCAAGTTTCAAACTGTATTATCATTACACTGACAGACAGAAATAATGCCATCATTGAAGCATTATGTGCTTGGATTCTCCTTTCATGGTGATCCTAATAATGTAACAGATCTCTGAGATTAAATCCATCAAACCAAACAACAATTCTCCTGATTTACTCTATTGTCAAAGAGAACTGAATCTAGTCTGAAAATACTTTCCCATCTTGAACAGAAGGTGAACGTTAATTCATTGAAGTCATCAAGTACTTTGACATTCTTAGTAGAAGGGGATGAATAGACATGCGATATTACATTGCTGAAAATTATATAGGCATCCTAATCATGTCGTTACCTTCAGCAGGGGCTATGTATGGCAGTTGCATCCTTTGCCTACTGATTTGATATAGTGTATATTGCCATCTCCTGTATCCCAAGTAATTACACCTGTACCACATGCCTAAATTGTTTAATGCTATCTTCTCCTTTTGCTGTAATGAGCCCATTCAATAATCAAAGCCTCTGAATGTTTGTGTTGTCAGATTAGCTTTAAATGATGTTCAAGAAAATATTTTTTCCTTTCCCACGACATCACAACAAGGCTGATACTGCTGCTCACAGTTATAGTTTCATAATTCAGAGCAGCAGCTGCTTCCCTCAGTTTCCAACAGAATTGAAGCCAAGTGTCCCTGTTGGTGGAGGCTCTGCTGTCTACCAAGAATCCCTGTGCGAAGGAATAAATTAAACACCGGGGTTTTTTTGAAGGGAAAGTTTTTTATAAGAAGTATCGTAGAGGTAAAAAAATCTTGGAAAAATCTTCATATGTTGTCAATGCAAGGTTTTTGTGATCTTTAAGTAGAATGAAAATCTGGATTAATTCATTATTGAGGCTATAGAAACAAACAAAAGATCAAACCCAAAGTGTCAAGTTTCTTAAAGAACCCATGTTTAAGAATAATTTTACTTAATAAACTAGTTAATAGGTTTACATGTAACTTCTCAGGAAATTCATTATGTGCCCTTACAGTTAGCACTGTAATTCTTAATGTATGCTGCGCTTCTCATACATAGCAAAACCACTGAATCCTTATTTTAAATGCAAAACTCAGATCAGCTGTAAGTACACAGACATGACAAGTACCTCCATAGTATATACTAATTAATTTTATTTTCATTTTTTAGCTGTTTTTCAACACTCTTCTGATTTGCTCCCCTTGACTGTTGAGGTCACTGTGGGTAATAGGGTTGAAACAACCACAGGATGATGTCTGTAAAAATTAATCATTCATTAATAACTGCAACTGCAGAATAGGTTTAGAAATATTTTCTTAAATCTCCAGGGCTTCTGAGGGTCAGCTCCTTAAGCATCCTGTGCTTTATTATTAATTAATTCTTTTACAGAAAGGCTTCAACTGACTTTAAGACACTGTTGACAGCAGATGCTCTGCACTGACAGAGGTTATGTCTTCATTGCCGAAAACAAGCCGTGCTTTAATATTCAAGTGGTTTAGTCAAGGTATATTCCTCAGTGTGGAATCTCAGGAAAGAGAAAGCACAGGTGATTTTATGGCAATGTGGGTAGCTGTGGTCAATATAATACACCTACCTGGAAGGTACCTCAAACAGCTACATCAAGGTGATAATTCCATTGGGAATTTACTATGCAGTAGCTGTCTTGATTAAAAAAAAACAAAAACAAAAACAAAAACGAACGCCCAACAACACACAAAAAACCCAAAACAACCAAACACATCAGTTCTTGAGGTGCAGGCAAAGTCATAGCAGAAGAAAACCCAGGCCTCGGCAAGCTCTCATTCTAAAGAGAAAGGTAAATGAAGAGTGGGAAGTAGAAAGGAGGAAAGATGAAGGGCTTGTTTGAATGAGGAGCTCTCCCAGTGTTGTACCAGGGCAGTTGTTTCAGGACAGTTCTTCATGTAGCCATTGGTACTCCAGAATAAGAGTTTCTCTTTCTGGCTTGATTTCTATCTCTTTGGTAGTGCCTCAAAGCTCTCCACACCTGCTTTTACCTGTATTATTACTGTCTTGCTGTAATAAATCATCAGGGGTACCATTCTCAACTGAAGGATTACTTTCCTCTCCACAGCCAGCTAAAGAGCTTGTACCATTCTTTGTATACTGTAACTTACACAGAAACTGGGAATGGTAACACAGGTAGCCACTGCTTTGCGTCTTCTAAGTACCTTGTTATTTCATCTGGTAATTTAGGGAAGTTTTCTAAGGAAACTCTCAGCACTTCAGCAGACGGTGTTAGTGACTTAGAGAGAATCAAGCCCTTTCCTCTGAGTCAATACTGAATGATATGCCCTAGCACATTTCTTGCACATGAGACCCACAACTGTAGGTTGATTGCTTGTGGTCATCAATTATCCTTCAGCTAATTGCAAAAGTGTAAAAGTGTTTGCCCTGATTGCCCAGGCAGCTTTCAGTTTGCCTTCTGCACATCTGACATTTTGATTTTAATTGGGCAGTTGTTGCTTCTGCTCCTAACCTTCTGTGCACTGCTGAAAAGCACTGGTGGATGGATTTCATTGTTAGGTGAAGGGATAGATACATAACCAGGGAAAGCAACAGCCCAACTGGAGATAGTCTCCAGGGTAAAGCTGGGGTCAAAGCACACAGTCATCGTATTTTAACATTCAGGCTTACCAGCTCAGTTAACCCATACCAGAAGTGTCCAGAGATGTGTTAATCTCAGGAAGCTGCGGCAAGAAAAGCGCTCGTAATAGGGCTTCTTAATTAAAGTGCTGGTTAGTTTTAGCAAGAGAAGCTAAAGGAACAGCTATACTCCTTTAAAACACATCAGGGCGAAACTACAGCAGTGTGTGGCCCCTACCCAACACTCTTATGTCCCCCTCTGATGAAGCCTGATACCAGAAATACAAAGTGAGTCTGAATTTGAGTCATGATTTGTGAAATGCATTGGGAATCTCTTCGGGTGAACAGTGGTTATTTTCTTAATGAATTACTGCTGTTTTGAACAGTTTCTGTTTGGTATGTTTAGGTTTACTTTTTTGTTTGAAATGTTATTTTAGCTTTTGAGCAGGATGTTCTTTTGAAATGTTGTTCTCCTGTTCAGTCTAAACAATCCTGGCATGATGTTTTTTAAGGCGGGTGGTTTTGAATGCATCAACTTCTGCTGTGCAGTCTCAGATGCCTAATTGACTTGAGCTTTGGAAGGGCTGAGCATCTACCTCTTCCCGTGACCAGCTGCAGAGATGAGCAAAGTCCAAGCACTTTCAGGCAGAGCAACCAAGAAAACAGTATCCCAAAATTCAGTGAATGCTTTGGGGATATTTGGGAATTAGCTTCTTTTACAAAGATGATCGCTTTATTAAATATTAACTATTTTTGTAAAGCTAAACTAAAAAGCAAGGCTCATCTTCAAGACAAAAGAGACAGCCTACTGTAATCAAATATTGCAAGACATGCAATAGTAATGACTTGGAACATAGCAGTTCCTTAAATCTGATAGCAAGTAAAGTAAATATGAGTAGAAGAAGCTGATAGAGAATGGTACAGAAAGTGGAAGTGCAGCGAGCATAGGGTTTTGGTTTTTTCATATGGAAGCAGAACTGCAGTGTTGAAAATGTTTTTAGTTGTATGTAATTTGGATAAAATTTACCCCATTCATCACTGAAGTAATCACACTTATCCCTATTTTGAGGGGTTAAATCTTCTTGTAGCAGTGCACGGGCCTTGTTTAAGTCTTACGACAAGTAATTCTTGCCATTGGCAGGTTTCTCACTGCAGAGCCCTTACCACATTCATGATGCAGCTTGAAGGGCGAGAGCTGCACGGTTCCTACAGTGTGCAGCTCTCAAAACTTTCTTCTGCAGACTTTCTAAGGTATGTAGAAGAGGAGCATCTTCTTGAAGGCTGCATGAGGTACATAACATACAGCATTTTGCAGTGTCTAGCCTGGTAATTTTTTTCCACAGTGTCTAACCAAGTAAATTTTTTTTCCATTCTGGAATTTTCTCCTTCTTTCCTCTTTTGCCTTTTTTTCTGAATTCCATCTATGAATAATCATTTTTTAAAAGTTACATAATGAGGGTGTTAAGCACACAGAAGTCAGGAAATACTGATTGTAATGCTAGCCGTATTTTAGTGTGTGTTTTGATAATATGCAGCTGTATAATTGGAGTCCAGCACTGAAAGCAGTATCATCTTATGAATGCATATTGGAAGGAAATCTGCAATCATTTAATGCAGATCTTCTACCTAAATGATTTTCCATATGTCTTTGATCGAGATGTGCACATAATTTATATCATTGCCTGAATGAGACTGGTGTTCCATTAGAGTAGTCACTGTAGAAAAATCAGGTTACATTCTCATCTTGTATAATTTCAGAGTTAACCCTGCTGTGAGCAGGGGCTTGAACTGGATGATCTCCACAGATCCCTTTTAATCTAATTATTGTATGATTCTATAAACAGCTCTGACCCATTGTTTTTTGTTAAATTGTACCGTATGGAAGAATACCATTTGCTTCAAGTAATTTGCCTTATGAATAGGAAAAACAGTGAAAGGGTAAGGAAAAGAGATGTAACATAGAAACACAATAACCAGTCCAACAGACTGTCAATATGATATCAATTCCCTGATTTTTTTTAAAATTTTTTTCATTTATTTTAACTCTTTTGCATGAGATGATTCGTAGATGACAACACTGCTGTCAGCACAGTGTATTATGGAGTTTAACTGTAGGAACAACTGTGCATGATGTTTTATTGTGTTGTGGAAGAAATAGCATGTTGTCCTCCCCTCATAAACCCTAATGTAATGTTGAATGCAACAGCTGGCTTCTTTAAATATGTACATACACATTTTTCAGCCTGAGAACAAAGTCGAGGTAGAACGATTGTGCTCTCACGGTTAAGTGAGCTGGTGGGACCAAAGTAAATACTCGGGATCTGTGAACTGGTTTGTAGCTGTTGCAGATCATGTTGTGCCTCTGCTCTGATTACCTATGCTATGGTATCCTCGGCACATCCAGAGTTCCTACTGCTACTCAAGACCCTTATGGGTTATATAGAGTTCGTTTGTGTGGAGTCTCCTCTCATTTCATGACCAGTTCCAACGGCTACTAGACCTTTATGTACCTCAGTAAGTGTGCCTTGGAGTGGACTCAGTAATAAAAATTGGATTTCCGTCTCATTCCTTTTTATCTTCTGTACAAAGCCAATACAAGCACAGTGGGTAAGTTGGAATTGCAATAATATGCCTGTAGTTGTCACCCAAAGAAATGTAAGAATATGTTTTCTGTAAACTTTTTGAACTAGAATTGCACTCACTTCTTTATCTAATAGGACAGAATCTGTGTAGACTAGGCCCAATGTTTAGGCTCCCAGATAATGAAGCATACAAGACTTAATATGAATATAAATGTCATGAATGTGCACTTTGTGTCCATTAAAACAATTTTACTTGGAGATTTACATACCACCATTCAGTGGTTTGTATGCAAACTGGCACTGCACAAAAATGACTGAAACTGAGAGAGACAATGTCCATCCTATATTCATTCACCAAGGTTAATTGAGTGTGGAATCAATAATTTGCAGAATAGAGGTGAGGGCGAGGATCTGCAGTGCTCTAAGCAAATCCTAATAATTCAAAGGACACAATAATTTGGATGTTACCAAAAAAATAAAAATAGTAACACAGATCATGACAGTGCGACATGCTGCAAGTCTGTTGCTCTGGATGCAAATACATTGTTAGCTCTGTGCAAAACCAAACATGACTGTTTTTAACTTGAGGTGAGATACCAAAGCTCTGCTTGCCCCACCCAACTGATATTTCATCTCCTCAAGAATTAGTTTGTGTGTGGCCCACTGATTCCATATACACAGCGAGATTCTGCAGTTTAAAGCACTGAGTCCTTGTGACGTAGCCTTGTAACATAGTATCTCATGAAGTATCTTTTATGTTTGCCTCTTTACCCTTGGAAAAGACTTCCTACATGGCATTTCACGAAAATCTTTGTCTCCGTACTGATAGCTATTTTTTTCTGCAATGAGAGTGAAGTCAGTGTCTTTGTCTGGAATTTCAAACCCAAGTGCTTGAACTGAGGCTCCTAAGTCTCAGAGGTGAGTGTGTACTTTAAAATGGCTTAATGTTTGTTGCTTAAGTTGCTAAATATGCATGGATCAAATGGACTTCAGGGTGAGCTATAACAAGTCAGACTCCCTGCAAACAAGTCAGACTCCCTGCAAACTTGCGCTTTAAACTGGAAGTATGATCAGGAGTGAAGCAGCATAGTGTTAGGCCAGATCATACTTCAAGAGGTTGCCATGTATTCTTTCCATGGAAATCTTTAAGTAGGTGGTTCACTGCTGATGATGTTTGACTAATGTATACATTCCATCTTCAACTGACACCTCTTCATGGTCATGGGTGCACCTTGTCACCCATATGCACACAACACACGTGCCAACCCTCCAAGTGTATGCAGACCACATCATTCACAGTTGCTCGGCTTTGTGTTTGCCAAAGAAAACACAACACACACGTCACCTGAAGTATGCTCATGGAACCTCCGTTCCTGCATTGAGGCATACTGCAAATGAACATCTTTAATTTATAATCAGATCCCTAGAGATACACATGTTCAAACATACTTTTGCTCAGATATGTTCAGACTTGCATGCAGAATGCCTCCTCCTGTATGAGGGTAGAAAAGGCACTTCACATGATGCTGCGTTTGCCCAGTCATGCATGTAATCCCATATTCTCACACACATGCAGAGTCTGCTGTTTTCCACGTGTGTATTGTAGCAAATAATTTAAATCTCTTTCTTCCCATCCTGCTTAACATGCAAATGTGGATAGCGCATCAAGATTAGAAATAAATGTAGCAGAATTACTTCAGTCAACCTGAAATGTCGAATGACTCATTCACACCCTTTGCACAGTGTTCCCTTTTTGCCACATGCAATCTATTGAATAGTCTGAAGGCTGTGCGGTTCCCTGCTGCAGAGCAGCAATCGATCACTTGCTCACTGAAGGAGTGGGACTGTGATTATTTTTGCAGCGTGTACAGGGGTTACACAGTGAGGTTCCAGTTAGCCTCATTGCCACGAAGGTGCCCACGCTGTAGGAACAGGAAACGTAGGATGTCAGGCCTGATCTACCTATAAGGAACTTTATGTGTTTAATTAAGTCTTAGTCTGCACGTTAGCTCAGTAACCGATATTCCTACATTGGGGTATGACCTGGGTATTTTTATTCCAGATGATGAGAACCTATTCCAATTTGATATAACTCAATTTTGGATTAAGATAAACAAGAACAAGTTGTTCCTACTTCAGAGTAAAAATGTCTACATGTTAAATCATTCAGGAACTGCTGCTGCACTTTAATTTCAAAGGTATCATAATCCAAGTGAACTAAAAAATGCATAGACAAACATGAAATATGTTCCACACTTCTACTTAAAATGGGACGATTGCTGTGCATAGATAAACCCCAGGAATAGTAACAAGCTGGCATTCACATTTACCTTATAATGAGAAGAAAAGTTGGATTGACTGTTGGAGTTGCGTCTTTAAATGTATGAATTATTGTAATTGATTGCCTTTAAAACCTTTTCAGAAGCATTCCCAAATGCAGATGCAAATGGGCTGACTTTAATTTATAGAAAGGCTGTTTTGTAGGACTTAGGCCTTGTAAAGGGGGTTCTGCATTTAAATGGAAGTTGAGCTGTGAAGATCCATTCAGCAGAAAAAACATAGTTAATATAACACAGAGGCTCAGAAGGTAAATATGCAAGTGGTGACATTATGCAATGAAGGTACCACAGCAGTGCTCATTGTATCACACGGCAGATACCACTGGTAGCATTTCAATTTCTCTGTCCTTACTTAAATGTGAAGCTTTTTATGTAAAGTGTATCAGATCTTCTCAGAACAAAGGTGGCTGTGAAATGAAATTATGTATAACATGTCCAAGATAAAAGGGCTCTAAGAACCTAATTATCAGATTACCTATGTTTGTGTTTAGATTATCATAGTTTAAATGTATGTTGAACTAGAATTTTATATTTCATTCTTTCATAAAACCACAAGAGGAGAGAAAAAATATATAAGGGAATAGAAGTGAGGCAAACTTTTCAGTAAAAAACCCACAACTTGTGCATTCAGATGAGATTTTGTACAAAAACAGGTTTATGTTTAAAAGGACAAAGGAACATTACCTTTTCTTACTGAGCTAACTGTAGTTCTGTTTTTGTGCAAAATCATATCTGTTGGCACACAGTGTAATTTTAGTACTAGAGTTCCAGATTTTGCACAATTATCTGTGCTGCCGGGTTTAATCTTACACAAAAAAATACCAGGGAAAACAGCAGTTTCATCACTGATCTTGTTTTTCTTCCCATTTTACACAAAATTTTATCAGCTGTCCTGACCAAAGAAAGATGCAGTAGCTGATTTGAAACATAATAAGTACCCAGCAGTATATACTAGCAGATTTTCATACCATTTTGTTCACATGTCCCGCTCAAATGTATTGATGTATAGTAGAGTCCAATATAAGATTAAAAACTATTTTTACTAGACTGGATTAATGCCTTAATGTAATGAATTCTCTAGGTTGTGCTATGCCTAGAAATAAAGACATGATAGCCTTCTGTTGCACCCTTCATTTTTTATGTATGAAAAGAGTTTCTTAACTGCTGTGGAAATGAACCAAAGACATAAGGTGAGCTTACTCCTACTTTAGCACAAATATTTACAGATTTATTTTCTAGATTTCCATTTCACATTGCGAAATGCATGATTGCGCGTAGACAAAGGGAATTTACCATTCACATGGACATCCAGTGTGTATTCATATGCAGACCTGTATGAACACCAGAATTGCTCAGCTCTTAGTTACAGTACAAGAGCTCAGATTTACAGAACAGCGTACTGGATATCATAAATTTTTTGGAAATCTCTCTCTGACGGTTGAAGCTGGAGATAATGAATCTTGAGTATTCTTTCTCATGTTTAGACACCAAATACAAGGAAAGCACCTTGGAGTATCTGGATCTAATTGTGGGTGGGTTTTATGGTCTGTGGTTGGTTGGTTGTTTTTAATCAAGTCTCATAGTACCAGATTCTTGATTCTGTTTTGATTCCTTTGCTTTGGAAGTGACTTTTGGAAAGTCCTTCCTGATAGGAAAAATGTCTGAAATGTAACATCACTCCTCATCCTAGTCTCTTGTATGATCAATTTGAGAACTATAATTCTCCCTCCAACTTGCTGCTAGCAGAATGGTTCCCTGGAGCTGTTCACAGCTAGTGTGATTCAGAGAGGCTTTGAAGGTACTTGTAATTATAGGAAAGACTAGTTTTAGGATAAGTAGTCCCAGGATTTCACAGAGCCCAAACATGGCCTGATGCCCTCTTGATCCCTCTCGACTGCAGTCTTTTACCGAGTGGGTCTTCTCAGAGGATAAAGATCGTAGAGGGCTACACCTGCATGAAAACAGATGTACATACATGCACATAGATTCCAGAACAAATTCAGAGGTGCACATTCTTGCACTTGTTTTGATTTATATCCATTTGTCTTCCAATGAACCTCCAATATTAGTGCAAATATACTAAATGCATATGGTATGTTGATATATTGATATGGTATATTGATATAGTGGACTGTCGCGGCCCTAAATTCTGTGAATCCACAAAGTGCAAGTGCTAAAGCAGATCCTTGCATACATATGCACATGCACAGTGGGAGGATAACGGGATTGTTATTCTCATAACCACACACTTGCAGTACAACGCATACCAGCCAGTGCTGAAGCTTACCGAGAAAAGATGAGAAAAATTGAGAGGCAGTTAGTTAGATAAGGTATGAGGAGATTTTTTTTAAAAGTAGCATAGAAGGAAGTGGCTACATTTTTCATACTTTAGTTGTTTGTCTGGAGGGCTTGAGAAGGAGCTGCTCGACAATTGCACCAAAAGAGACCATTCGAAGCAACTTCCCATCAGGCGGCATTCCTCAAGTGTCTGCTCTTTAGGAGCAGTCAGGGAAAATTCATTCTGTGGGAAGCAGTTAATGGAGCTGCATTACCGACCCCTTATTGCTCTGTCTGATAGAGAGACAGCAGGTTCACTTTGGCAGCTCCAGAGCCCTGATCAGTTCGGATTAGGGGCGCATTGTCTGTCTGGCTTAATCAGGCATGTTTAGATATATTTATCATGATTATAGGGGTGTAGCACAGGGAGAGGGAAGAAATAAAGAGTGAGATTACTTTTCTCTAGCTTCAAATGGAAGCTTAGCAAATCCCACTGAGTCACTAGGTGCTCATCAAAGGGAGAATTTAAATCCTGGAAAGGAATATTTTGTTGAACACTCCAGCACTGGATTCAAATCACTGAAGAAGGGTCTCTTTCTTTCTGTCACTGCCTTTCTTCCTCTACCACTTGCATGCAGCAAAGAAGAAAATTAGCAGCTCATGCAGCCCATGTTGATTTTGGCTTGATAGGCATGCAGCCCTTGCTTAGCTTATCTGTAGTTCAAATTCTAATAATGTGATGACAAAATTAGCTATCATCATAATGGCCTAGATGTCTGATTCCTGTATTTTTGTCATGTTTATCTTTCAGGGATGCACAGGGTACCATTGCAGCAGCCTCTAGGAATTATTTTGCTACTTGTTACTGTTCAGAAGGGATGATAATAAACAAATTGCAAAGACTGGGAAGAGGCTCCTTTTTCTGTTGGTAGCAGTGCTTCTCTCTCTTCACCGGGCTGGTTTTTTTGAGTTTGAGCACTGTAAAGAAGAATTAGCCCAATGTATTATAAAGTCAGATGTGCCAAATTTGCTGCTGGTAACTTGGTACAGTTCACAGATGATGGTGGAGATCAACTGATTAACTCTTCAGAGTCTCTGAAAGAGGTGGTGTTGGCTTCCAAGAGAGCAGGAAGGAGGAGAAAGCTTTCTTAGATCTGTCTCAGTGCTGAGGGTGGTCAGAAACTAGTCCTGCTGGGGGAAAGCTCCAGGGCAGAGGTCAGGCTGCAGGATCCATGGTTTCCTGCCCTGAGTAACTGGCCCTCTTTAGCTCTTAGGTGAGATAAACATAGGACATGCTTGGAAAAAGTGCTTTTATGAGGAGCATATCCTGTTCATCTTTTCCTGTGGTCTCCGACCTTCTTTGGGCTTGCAGATTGATCCAGAATTCCCAGTGAAGGCACACATTGCTGTGTGATGGATCTTCTTTGGTCTCATCTGCCGATCCTTAAAAAGTAGTTCATGGGCCCAAGCTGAACACTACACAACACAGCAGGCATGATTTGGCTGTGTCCAACGAGGGGCTCAGACCCACGACCCTGAGATTAAGAGTCTCATGCTCCACCGACTGAGCTAATTTCAGCAGTTAGAAGAGGCCTAGCTAAAAAGTAAAGTTACCGAACAAAATTCGTCCTGTTTTACCTCAAACCAGGACATTTCCTCAGAGCAGCCAGCAACACAGAAGCTGTAAGGCAGTTGTTTCTGTCTGGACTCTTGGGCAGCAGTGCAGCAGTTAAAGGAAATCTGTGGAAATCCAGGAAAATTGTTTGGCAGTAAAGGAAAACAAGTCAAAACTTCCCTTTCTCCATTGTAATCTGCTCCTTCCTCCTCCACTAATCCAGTCAGTTCTGTGACAGTTCAGTTCTTGTGATCTTGTAATTGCTGTCAAGATGATAATCTGAGATGTCATGAAGATGGCTCAGTGTAATCACCCTACAAATGCAGAAGGTGGAGAACCTAACTGATGAGATACAAAAAGCTGCTAGTGAGACACTAATAATTCAGTAATCAGGAGTTATGGGGTGAGGAACATAGAAGAGAAAGTTGGCTGATTTGGAGGGATTTGAAGAAAATATTTAATATCATCAAGTTTGCCAGTACTTCTTTAGAATAGGAAACTAGAGGATCATAGCAATATATTCCCAAAGAAAAATCTCTCAGAAGTGCAGAGATGCTCATCAGCCGGAATGGTAGTGCGTGTCTTTGGAGATGAATTAGCAGAATAATGGGAAGGACTGCACAAATCAAATAGCAAAATAACACTGTTGCTCAGGATTAAAGCCACATCTCCTTGCAATAAATGGTGCTGCATTGATGGTACCAGGCAGTTAAAGTTGTGCACTCTCCTAGTGCACGCACAACTGTCGAATTAGAACAGTACTCTTACAGTTAAAGCTTATTCCTGTAAGAGAAATGGCTTCACACCTTTACTTGAAATAGTTGTACCACGTGCGCAAGCACAGTAGGCTGTAGTCATACCAGCTAAACTGAATGTGGTTTATGGGGGTGATGGTGACAAGGCCAGTACTAGAATAGCAATAGCTATGCAGTTGATGCTGTTGACTGAGCTGCTTGAAAATCCTAGGACATGATCAAACAGGACCGCTGCATGTTAGCAACGACGTGCAGAGCTTTCAAGACAATCTTTGCTAACAGGAAGCATAGCAAATTGGGACAGAGTTCTGCCCAGATCAGTTCGCAGAGCTCTGCAGAGCTTTTATAACACTACCATTCCTGTGCACTCAGTCCTGAAAAAAATAACTGCCCACTAATGACCTGTCACTGTGGACAGCCTGAGCAGCTGTTTGCAGAAGGCAAAGCAGTGAGAGAGGATGAATTGCTGTGTGTGGAGCATATCTGAATGTGGGGACAGGAATAGATGGGAGATCGGGAAAGACCAGACAGCTTCCATTCATAACATTCAGCTTTATGTTGATTTACAGCCCTGATGCTCCTGAATCCGCAGATGCTGAGTTATTACTTACAACAAAATACAGCAATTGAAATCTCCCTTGTTTCCATGCTTTGACTTCTGTTTCTCTTGTTGGCAATGTTACTTTCTGGAGGCAAACTAATTAACAACATGGGGAAGTAGTTTACATTGAGGACAAACAAAACCTAGCCACTTGATCTGTCATATATTATCAACCCAAGCAATTCAGAGTAGGCGAAATATTTGATTTATATGTTTTATTGGAAATAACCTTTTTTTTCCTTTTCTTTTCTTCCCTTTTTTCTTTTACCTTTTCTCTCTGGCTGCTCCCATGTTTCCCGGATAGAAATTAAAGTGAATAAAATGCCTGAAAAAAGTTTTTTCTTTTGAAAATTCCAGCCCAGCAAGAAATTACTAAAATTTTTGTGAGACAATATATTCTTAGGCGGTTTTTAGACATGTTTGCAGACACATCTATTTTGGGCCATTCACCTAAGTGTAAAAGCAGGCGTAAGTTTACCTGCATCAAGCTTTTTAAATCCTGGTCTTCCCAGACTGTATCGTAGCCATGGTTCAGCTATCCCATCTGGATTGTGCCAGTAGTAGATGGTGACATAAAAAGTCTGCAGCTGGTGGTTGTGGAATAACCTGTCTGCCTGGGTTGGACTTTATCCAGTTGTCTAATAGAGATTGGCTAAAACATGGAAGCATAGAGTCTAACATCCTTCCCATAAGGTTTGTTTCCATTAATTATGGCTGAAGTATCCGGATTCATATTTTTCAGCATATCTGTGATGCATGTATTCTACATGGTGAAGAGGTTAACATGCTACCATAACTGTGACAGGGGAGGAGTACTTGGAAATGGCGAAGAAAAAAAAGATAATTAGTTCCTATCCTATTTCCTATCCTTTCTCATTGTTGGGGTCTTGCCACTATTGAGTATTTTGTTTATGGTATAGAAAGCCATGTCTTTTCTGGCTTGACATTAAATATATTTAATATTATCATGGAATCATTCTGGATACCTAACAGGAATCCAGTGTTTTGTAGCATTGTAAGGCAGCAAGCATGAGTGACAGCTCACAGCAGCAGTCTTGCTGGGGGACCCATTAGATCACATCATGGTAGAAACAGAGAAAATAGGTCGTTCTAATGTGTAACGTAATGTAATCTCTCAGGCCCTTCACAGAGCATGAGAATGAACATAGCTTAAAACCAAGAAGACTGTGAGGATTGGTGTCTCACCTGCCTGTACAGAAATTTATATTTCTGATGTGTACAGTGATAGCCACATGTAAAACTTGTCACAACATGACAAGAGCCGTCTGCTGTACTCTTCTTCTGGCCCCCTGCTTTCTGCACCTGTGTATATTTTGAGCAAAATATATTGGGGATTATCTTCTTCAGAGGAAATTCTCATTGTTTCTACCCCTCACTGGTTTGAGTACTTTGTAATTTACAGCGTATGTCTGTTTTAACTAACAGGTATTCCAGGGAGATTATTGCCTCCCCAAAGGGTGGTGTGTGTGGGGACTGCCACTGTCTGCTGCTGGACCAATTGCCTTAGACTAGCATGTTGTGGTGTTTTTTGTGAAATACCATGGCTCATAAGAAAGGATGAACCTGATCAGGTTACTGTTCCATGCAGCCCATGATGCTGTGCCGAGCAACAGCAGTTTGGGGAAGGAGGGCAAGAACAGGGCAAGTACACTGCAAAGCTTCTTTCACTAGGGCCTCCCAGATCCCAACACTCTTGAGAACGAGCTCCTAGTGCTTATGTTATGAGAAATGATGGACAAAAATTTCCTGTTTGTGTTTTCCATGATTCTTGTTATTTTCTACATTGCTTTTGCATTTATCCCTCTGTCAACTTTTTTCCTAGGGTGAAGGATCCTAGTCTGTTTAATTTAGTCCTTCCTTGTTCAGAACTTGCCATTCCTTTTGTCATCCTTGATTACTTTCTCTCTACTATTTCTAATGCTACTGTCTCCGTTTTTGAGACGGAGGGATGAGAACTAGCTGCGATATTCAAGTTACAAATATTCAAATGGGTGCCGTAGGGATTTGTACGGTGACATGATGTTGCTTTCTGTTTTGTTCTCTATCGCTTTCCTGACATTTCCTAGCCTGCCTTTTTGACTTCCACGGAACCGACACTTTGATAGAACTATCCACAGCAACTCAAAGGTATCTTTCCTGAGTGGTAATTGCTAATTTTAAGTTCATTGCTATGTTCATATAGTTATGGTTGTTTATTCCCACATCCATTACTTTGCAGTCATCAGCACTGAGATTCATCTTGCATTTCAACAGTATTTTGAAAATCATCATCAAGTCTTTGTGATCAGATTTAATTTGTATTACCCTGATTATTTTTTTCTCATCAGTAAGCTTTGTTACTTCATTTTTTCCGGATCATTTATTAATATGTTGAACAGCTAATTCAAGCTGTTTCCTAACTTTTAATCAGTTGTTAATCCTCTATCGGACGTTCCCTCTTGTTCTTTGAGAGCTTAGGAGGTTTTTTAATAGTCTTTGGTGAGAGACTTCATCAAAAAGGATTTAGAAATGCAAGTTTTATATCAAATGATCACCAATATCCACATGCTCATCAACTCCTTCAAAGAACTCAGATTTGTGCAGTATGACTTCCTTCTACAAAAGCTATGCGAGGGGCAATTGCTATGTCATTTCTCTCTTATGCCCAGTAATTCTTTTTTTCATTATTATTCTTTATACCAATGTTAGGCATACAGAAGTTAGACCTCCTGCCCCTTGCATCCCCTCAAAATGCTTTTCAAACATTGGCATTGTGTTTGCTGCTTTTTTTTCCTAGTACTGAGGCTGGGTTAGGTCTTAAGTTGTATGCCACAATTTAATTGCTCAGCCTTTACTATTTCATGTTCAGTTTAGACTTCAGTCAAGATTTCTAAAATATCAAATCCTTAGATTTACTCTTCCTTATTTACTGATTAGTCTTAAAACCTTATCTTCCAACTCTTCAGCTTGAGACAGTTCCCCTGGCTCTTCTTTGCAAAGAAAACCCCAGTCTGGGGACCTTCTTACATCCCTATGGAAGATGCATGGATGCAGAGAATTCATTTAGCTTTTGTGCTTCATCCTTATCTTCTTTGAGCACTCTTTTTACATCTCAATCATCTGTCAGCCCTACAGACACTCTGGCAGGCTTCCTGCTTCTGTTGTCTTTGAAAATAATTTTATTACATATTTTCATGTCTTCAGCTACTTGTTCCTCCAGATATGCTTTTCAACTGACTTACTATGGTTTCTCATTTAACTTACCAGATCTGTGCTCTTTTCTTTTTTCCTTATTTGGGTAGGACTTGTACTTTCTGAGGGACAGTACCCTCCTTTATTCAGCTGTTAAACCAGCCTGAGCTGAGGCAGCAGCAAAGGGCACGTCCTTTTGAACTGACACCACCATTTTAAATATGCAGTGTACCAAATATTTCCAATATTAGAGACTGATAATTGTCCGTGCCCCACTCTGTCCTGTGACAGACACTGTTCTGTGATTCTGCCTCTGTCCCCTATGCCCACTCCTGACTGTCCTCATCCACACACGTGGACCCGTTACTGATGTGGCACACTGTCACTGCAGGGAGGAGCCTGATACAGGCTGAGCTCTCCTTCTCTTCCTTCCCTTAGATGGTAACACGCCTCCTGCTTTCTAGCAAAGTGCCAGAGGAGAGGAGAGCTGCTACAAGGTATGGGGCGAGCGTGGCTCTGAGACTTGAGTGGGGGGAGCTGTGTGGGAAAGGTACTAAGGGGTTTTGGAAGGAGAGGTAAAGTACTGCGCAGTAGGGGAAGAGCATGGGTTCCCAGTGCCATCTTGTTTGTCAGCTTCCACAGTACAGCAGTGGTTTTGCAGGACAACTCCCTGTGCCTCAGCCAAATCTGACCAGCTGGAAACAGAGGGAGGAGGTGGGCAAATAAAAGGTGGTGCTTCCCCCCACCCTAGTCCTCCACACCAACCCTTCCAGCACAGCATACTCTCACAATACTGTGCAGTATTGTGCTACTCTCTTTGGGGATGCTGTTGCACAGGCTTCCCGTGGTGCTGCACAGCTCTACTCTGTCATGACTGGAAGTAGCGCAGAAGACCCAGGTTCCCCAGGTTGATTAAGCACCACCCTAGTCTGGGCCATTTCTTAACAACTGCTGTTGGTTATAGAGTCCTGAAAGTTTGTTTATTCTGTGAATGTTTCCTAGGAGGCTTATTTTGTCTGTACACAGAGGCTCAGCCCAAGTGCTATGCATTGCTCTGGATGGCAGGATAGCCAAGACTTAAATGTGACAGTGCTGAGTGGTTTAGTGACTTGTTCTCCCTTATAAATTTTACCCTCTTATCACTGACAGTCAGTGGAGCTGCACCGTTAACTCTGTAGCAAGAGGTTTGTGTTTTTGGAACAAAATATTCCCATGCCACTTGTACGTGGCTTAGCTGGTGAAAACAAAGCTTTTATCTATCACAGCTCTTCTAGATAACGGGTCCCTTCTCCATTGTTTCTGATGAAATGTCATCTGGAGTTTCTGTACAGATGTTCAGGGTTGAATTCTGTCCCTGGTTACTCATCAGTCCGATAAGTTGTTCTTGCGGAGCTGTACAAAGACACAGTAGCTTGTGCTGTATATCTCAGTGCAAAACCTCACTGGATGGAGCTGCGGGCTGGAGATGCACATGCTGCAGGCATAAAAATAAAAACTTTTGTTCGTATGGCTCCTTTAAGCGGGCACGTTGCTGCAACTATGCCCTCCTTCTGTGAAGTTAATATGTGAGATTGAGCAGGGCTGAGCCCCGGCCGTCCCTGAGTGGTAAACTCTTCATAGGTGGTGACCTTCCCTGGCATTGTTATTACTGAATGTTGACCCAACTTGGTATAGGGTAATGGTCTTTGGGACGCTGCTGTCAGACTATGTTGCTTGCAGACATGATTTAGGCCTTGGCTCTTTTCATCAACAGAGAGATGCTGATGTTCTTGCCCAGGGAATGGCATTCTGCCAAAATAAAATACTTACCTAGTGCTCTCGAAGTCATGCTGCTTTTCACTTCTCCTTTTATGAATCTTTTGCTGCACCAATCCCACAGAACTGCAGTAGCCTTATGCCCCTTGGATCCGCCTCATTCCAATGGGGAACCACAGAGAAAATTCACTTCCATGCAGAGAACCAGCACAAAACAGAGCGTACTGGTCAACCCGCACTCAGAACTGAAAAATCCTCCTTTGAACATTGCATAGACTTCATGCTAAACTCTGTACAAAGGTGATTTTCGCACAGAACATTACGCACAGTCTAAATTTGTCCTCAGTTACTCGAAAGCTTAAAAGAGTTGGACCAGGCAGTTAAAAGTGGAATCTGGCTCTCTGCAAACTGCAGTGCTGTCCTTTGGGATAAAAGGTGCTTGAGAAATGTAAGTAATGACAATAATGAAAAAATTCCTGTCCCTTTGTGTCGTGGGGTGGTGCTCAAAGTCACACACATGCAGAGGGAAAGAATGGGCCCCTGGCAGGGGAGTTTTCATGAGGGCCCAGCACTGACCCATGCGGAGTGAGGATTCTCAAGTTACAGATGGAGGGAGGAACAGGATCAGAAAAACAGAACTGGTTTGAAGTTCAGGTGATGAAAAGTGTTAGGCTGGAGTTCAAAGACAGGATTATTGGCTAGTGTTGCTTTAGTAGTTGGTGGGGGAAGAGCTTAAGGCCACGGCATTACTGCATTGCTGATTTATCAACACAGCCAACACTGTGTATGGTATTTGAGTCACTTCTAAATCCAGCCGCTGGCAATGAAAAGCACATTTAATCCATGTGTTAGATTGTTTGAAGAGGTATCTGTCTCCTGGTCTCTCCCCGAGGTTGGGATTGCTGAAATTGAAAAGGAGGTGAGAGAGGAGATTTTAACTGTTTCACAAACACTTCTCCTTTTGAGGGGGTCACATCTCCAATAGCATCTTTAATGTTTGGGATATTGAAAAATGAAAGGCTCTCTCCCCTCTTGCCCCCTGCAGAGAGAACCCCCACTGTCTCTTCTGTGATTAAGGGGCAAAAATCAAAGACAGGATTTGTATTTAAACAGTTTGTTGTTTTTAAGCGTGTTTTTTTTCTCAAGCTGGGACTAATGCCCTGCACTTAGGAGTTCCAGGATTCATCTGCACTGTTGGCTTAGATCTCTCGGCAGCAGCCCACCGCTGCAACATCCCTTATTAAAGTAGTTCTCCTTCAGTCTCTCTTTTCAGTTCTCTTCCATCAAAGAGTATCATTGTTTCACTAGTTCCCTCAATGGTTAATTCCCCTCTGATTTAATATCCATACAGTCTGTTAGCACGCAAGGGGCTCACACTGGCTGTGGGAGGTTACAGACTGAAGCTCCAAAAACGTCAGTGCAGGACTAGAGGACGGTTCTCAGATCAGGCCTGAGTTTCATCTGCAGAGTTACACCAATGCCTGGAATAAGAGTGGGGCAATCAGAGGGTAAACCTAAGCTATATTTGCATATCTACAAAGGGTATCCAAAGCAAGAATTAAAGAGCATCAGTAAGTCAACAGAAAGAAAAGGGGGTGAAAACATTTGGAGTAGCTGGAAAGCTGAAGACTGACCATAAAGCACATTGGTAAAACATAGGGTGTTATAGTTCAGTATTGATGTACATTAACAAAACCCTAAGGCAGCAGGCTGGAATAGCAGGTGCATAGCAGATCACAACTGAGCTATGTACTCCAACCTACACGGGAGGCCCCAACACTGAAACCACTCCAACTGCTGTAGGATGGGTTCATGCTGAATGAGCAGAGCTGTCTGCGGACTGCTAAAAAATTTGCCTCGGTGCCACTTAGCTCACATCAGTCACATGAATACAAATTCACCTATAAGCAGCAAAAAAGAGTGTGCTAACAGAATCCAATAGGAAGCACGTGAAGATCATTTTATAGTTAGAAATGAGATGTAACAAATCTCAGAACTAATCTCCAGTGATGTCCCTCTTGTGGATCACTTTATCCGGGCATCTTTAGTCAAGTGCAAAGGGACTAGGGACTCTGCAAGCAGGAAATACAGAATCTAGTCAATAAACAACTGCTTTATACAGTTAACACACACAGAAGCTAGCTAGGATTCAATGAAATATTAGGCTAAGTATTAGCATACTCCTCACCTGTGTAAAGGCACCCGAAGAGTCTTTGCTGGTGAGGCAGGCATCAATCGGGAGGGAAGAGTCAGCCTCCATGGTTGCCATCTGCCATCAGCTGGGTCAGGACTGATGGCACTGACAACTCAACTTGGTGATCCCAATGATTCATGACTGTTCCTCAGCTAGACTGACTACCCCAACTAAACCTCCTGTGGTTTTGTTTTTCCTCTGAGAATTTTATATCTTTCCATGTTGGTGTTTTTCCTCCTGAATCCCTGGGCTACTGCTGGTGCTGTCTCAACAGCCCTACCTCTGTCTATAATTTTTGCCCTGCAGACTTTCTTCCAGCTCATTCTCAGCAGTTTGAGTCAAGTTGCACTGTATCAGAGCTGAGCCCTGGATCCTTGGTACACAGGTAGTTAAATCCATGGGTTATGTGTCAAAAGAGGACGTTTACAGCAGGTATTGAGGAGAAGAAGGGTTACAGTAGTCTGTTGATTTTAAAGTGGCATAATTTTTCACTTGCTCAGTATCAGCACTTTATATTTTGGGGATCTTGTCTCAGTTCTAACAGGAGACAAGAAATAGCCCCCTAACTCGGGTTGTTCATACGGTTTCTTTCCAGGGCTTTCTGGTTTCTCTCAAGCTGTAAAGTCTGGGTGTTTTTGTGAGAGATGAAGTTAGGTAATGGAACCTTTGGCTTCAGGATCATTGTTCCCAGATGAACCTAGCTTAGTAACCATAAAAATTACTTCTATATTGGAGCTGTCTGATGGTCTTCACAAGCTGGGTTGCAAGAGCATCTACCAGCAGTTCGCTTGCTTAACGTGGCACTGCCTAGCTATTTCTTGTCACTGGCAGCCTCACTGCTGGGCTGCAGGGTCCATGGAGCCAGCCATGGGAAATGAGTAACTCTCTTGATTATAGAAGTGGTCCTGCTGGGGTACATCTAAGTTACATGAGCAGGAAGTGGTGAAGAAGCGAAGCTCATATTGCTACTTCCCCTGCCACATCTGCTGTGCTGATGAAAAGCTGGCTTTGGCTTGCAGGCTACCTGGTGCTTTTCAGGCTCCTGGGTTACCAACACTGAGGCAGGGTAAGTGCAGGCCTTAAATTTGTCAGTGCTACAGTTTCACTTTCTGTGTCCTCCAAAATAGGGAATACAGCCTTTCTGCAAACAGTTTTTCCTAGCTGAAAGTTGTGGTCACCCATGCTAAGCCATCACAGAGAAAAGACTCTTTCAACCTTCAGTATTGTGGCACCTGTCCAAGAAACAATTATTTATTGCAGGCTGTTCGTTTTGTCTGCCGTTTGTCTCGCTCTTGAGATAAAGAGTAAGTCACTGCAGAGGGCAAATGCATTCTTCTATTGCATGACAAAGTCACTTGCTTTATTGGGAACTGTGACAGAGTAGCGGTTGGTCGATACAGAAGGTTCTTCCCTGCTACCAGCTTATTTGGGTGATGTGTGCAAACTTCTCCATGAGCTTGCTGCAGAGAAAGAGATCTGTTGGAATAAGCATACGCATAGTTTGAACTACTGACTTGAACTAATTATAGCCTCTTGCCATGCCATCTCTTCTACCTGCTAATGTCTTTCCACGTCTAGTAACTAATGTCTGCCAATAGTTGGTGCATGCTCATCCATGTACAAAACACAGCATTGCCTATAAGCTTTCTAGAGGCTAGACGCAGCAGTCCCAGCACCTCATAGATGTTGACAAGCATATACTTCTTCCAGCTTTGCTCTTCCACCAAGACACAGTATGGAAGCCATCGCCAAGTTTGATTTCAGTGCTTCTGGAGAGGATGAGTTGAGCTTCCAGGCTGGTGATATGCTGAAGGTAAGTACTGCCCCAGGCTTGACTAAACAGCATTTGTGAAAGTGCTGCCAGATCTTTCTATGCTCCCATTTGCCTTCACAAAACTGATGAAGACAGATGCCTATAAACTGGGATACAGATGCAGGATAACTGGCCTGCTGTAGGTCAACCAACAATTTCCAAGTTGCTTGAGTCTGTGTCCACTGCACTTGATTTTAGGCCCATAAAATATGGATTTAGTTGCCCTACAGTCCTCCAGTAGTCAGCAGGGAAGGATAAGTACCTCTGCTGGGGCAGAGATCCAGTTCTTCAGTAGACAGATTTTGAGGGTCCTGTCTGTTTTCATTGACTATACAGGTAGTCTAAGGTGACTACATTTAGGATATGTCTAGAGGCAGGCAGGATTAGTGTGGTCCGGAGAGATTGCTGTATTCCTTATTTGCAGCTCTTAAACTGTTTAAAAGATAGTTATCATGCATTATAGAACTTATATCTAACTTTCCACTGTAAGTGATTACTAGTAGTTGCCACCAGGGTTTTAGGCAATTGCAAATAGAACAGGAAAAGTCCATGAGACAGTCTGTTACACACATAATGGAAGAGTTTAAGAGGTCCTGGGCTAATAACATTGTATACACCCTTGCAGGAATTTAGCAGTGGGGGAATGGCAGAAGTAGAGTTGATCATATACAATACAGAGCACGTGAGAGTCTCTTTAAAGTTGATTTGCATGTGTTAAGGTAGAACAGCTCTTGTTAACCCTACCTCAGTTAAGTCCCACAGATGAAGTAACACGCTGCTCCACCCTAATTATGTATCCACTTCTCAGCCCCCAGCACAGCTGTTCTGTTTCAGTTGAAAATGCCTGAGTATAACTGCTCTCTAAGGCCTTAACTCCTCCACTGTCCAAAGGGATGATGCACAACAATAGGACCTAAACCCTTGTTTGGCCAGGGAGCCTTCACTACCTCCCTGTACAGTCCCAGCTGTTCCAGTTAATAATCAGATACTGGGTCTCGGCCTTGCCTCTTCCATCACCACCATTTTTTATTTTATTGGCCTTTTAATTCTTGAAGCTTAAACAAAGCTGACGGCATCCAGAACTCACTAAGATCAAATCGCAGGTTTTTCCATGAGAAGGATCTGGAGAAATCACTGCCTCTCTTCAGTGTAGATGAACACTCTCATTCTTAATTCTTCCTTAGGTCAGAAGTAGCCCCCATGCCCCTGTTGTCCTGTGATTTTTACCTGATACCTTCTTCCTCAGGAGACTGTAGTTTCATCAAGTCCCTGGCTGGGGTGATGGTGTTGGCCAGATCACTTTTCCTTCTGTTCCTCAATTTCCCTTCCTGTAAAATCATTTTAAGTAAGAGCTTCCTTCAAAGTACATTGGAAGCTACTGATTAAAAGTGTCAAATAACACTACACATTGGTGTTATTATTAGTTGTCACAGAGACTTCACTACCAGAAAAGTCAGACTGCCACTTGCTTTAACGTCCTTGAGGTAAACAAAATAACACCTTAGCTGCCCAAGTCGTCGTAACAGTAAATTACCCTGAGTAACATCTCTCTTCTGGCATACGCACACATACATTCATACCCTGTCATGAGCCCCCTCCTGCTGCTTGCACAACCTGCTGGCTGTCTTTTCTGATTTATAAAGGAGATAAGATGAACAGTATTGATGTAGAGATTAGAAAACAGGAAACATGAGGCCCTCAACCAGCAGTGACAGGAGGAAATCCACCCTCTCACCCCCCCCTACATCCTTCTCTGAGAGGATGACACACTGAGAGAAACCTGCCACCCCTGCACCAAGAACCAGCAGGTGGGTCTTTCTGGAAACCTTGCTCCCAACAGAGCAGGGCCTGAGCATGAGCAGGGAGTAGCTATCATCCCCTTTGATTGGTCACAGCAGCAAAAAAAGAGCCTTAATCTGGCACCCAGGGATGGGGGAAGCAGTGGCTATAAAGCAGGGAACTCCACAGCTTCCTATTCCCCCAACCTTTCTGTATCCAAATGCATAAAAAAGGCCTACATGGCAGGCCAGGCAATGGAGAATCGGCCCCTGAGACAGTAACATCCTGTTGCCAACACCAAGCAGTTAGAACATGTGTTAGGCTCCCAAAAATACAAGATTGGCTTACAAAACAACTATTATTATTCTTAACAATAGATTTTAAATTAAGTCTTTTCCACTTGCTTTCTCCTTTTAAAACTGTCATGGCTTATGCTTTCAGGCTCCTCTCCAAAACCAGAGAGAACAGAAACGTTCTATTTCATAAAGCAGAATTCTGTCCCAGGAGTTGGAATGTCAAACAAAACACCAAAGACCACAACATTTGCAGTAAAATCACAATGTGGTTCTATCCCTGTCCTCTCTCCTCTAGCTCAGGGCTGTATCAGGGGCCATCAGCCAGGGAACAGTGAATTTGGGCAGTCCCTGGTCAGCAGTGCAGTCCCTAAGGACGATTACAGTGAACATTAATGTGAGAACACTTGAAGCTGCTCCAGTGTGCTCTGTGGGCTGGCTCCCTGCTATCCTACAATCTCTTAAGCATAATAGTGGTTTTAAAATACTTTTTGCCTCCTTCTTTTATCTACCTTGGCAAAGCTCAGGGCAGCTGAAGACTTAACCCACTAAATAATCTCTTGTGAAATGAGAGCACATGGTAACATCTGTGCAGTCATAATGCACACACGCAGAGATATAGCTGTATATCCCTCCATACCCATACTCGTTAGAGGAGTTTTCACAGATTCCTTTTTCTCCCTTGTGAAACTGAGATGCTCCAGCACCAACTATTAAAAGCAGCACAGAGAATTCCTTAAATCCATATTAAGCCCTTCAGAGCTGAATTTCTCCATTTCACAGGCATCAGAGACATGCAGACAGCATCCCTGGCCACCTGGACCGGCATTCAGGTGAAGACATAAAGTTAACAGGCAATCCCTCTAGTTCTGCTCGGCCTTCTTTATTACTTTGTTTGCTCTGAAGTGGTTGTTAGCCACTAACTTTGCTGCATGGTGGGTGGGAAGTAGAGCTATATGTGGAGTTCTCTTCTTACAAGAAATTCTAGAATCTTGACTACTTTTGCCTTTCTCAGGAGACACGTTTATTCCATCTGTCTCTCCATTGCAGGTTTTGAGCTCCCAGGAAGAGTGGTACAAGGCTGAGCTCAGAAGTCAAGAGGGCTATGTTCCTAAGAACTTCATTGATTTTCACGTTCCCCCGTAAGTGTCCCGGAAACTCTGTGCGCCACCATTGCACATTTCCACAGAGCGCTGGCAAGAGCATGTGTGGATGGATGCACAAAGGAAGACATTACACAGGAAGCACTGGTTATAACATACTACAGTTTAAGGCTGGCAAGGATTGTCATAAGGCTGCACGAAGTTCTGCCAGCACACCTTATTTCTACCCTGAAGCATCCTCTGTTCTTTCCGAGCTGAATGGTTTTCAGTGCTATCGCTCCCAAGTGACTCCTTTGTTACTGTTGCTCAGAGGGATGTCACTGGGATGTGGCAGGAACTGCATATAGATCTCCTCGGACAGAAGGAGAATAGTCATGATGTGAAGTCTTGGCAACAGAGACACAGGCTGAGGACAAAAGGAAAAGCAAGAGATCTCAGTGAAAACGAATTATAAAAATGTAATTCCCTCCCCCTCCGACACTTACCCACAGTAACTCCCTTTTCCCGAGCCTGCCATCCACATTCCCTCCCCCTGTCAAAGTGTGTGTGAGTTTCTCTCGATGCACTAGAGGTCAGTGCAATGCTACACGAAGTGTGACAGCTGGTGTTACTCATGGATTGACAGAGATGATAGACCAGACATACCGCCCTGCTCCTACACACATGCAGACACACACACACACGTCCTTCTCCACGTTTCGTGACTGCACACCCAAACATAGATCTGTCAGAGGACAGGCGTACCTTCATTTCTCTCTTCCCACTGAGTAGATGGCACTGCACTTTCAGAAAGGACTGATTGGTGTTTAAATGCATGTTAAATGTGCTGTCCAGCCCTGTGCCATAAATATGACAATGCACAGCATTTTTACAACCTTTTCCATTGAGTTGGCAGAAATGCTGCATGAAGCCCCTCTAATTCTTCTCTTTTGAAAAGGTGCTGCAGCATTTGAGAACAGGCAGAGCATGCACCAAACCCAGTACTGCTAGCTGTAACGCACTGGTGCCCTGTGCAGGCAAACTGGGAGAGTACAGGGACTTTTAGGGTACAAATAAGTGCCACTGTCCCCTGTGGAGGTGGCATTTACTAGCCTTTTAGGACATAAACCAGTCTGCTTGGCTAAGCTGAAGGACATTATTAGTTTGCTCTGCAAATATGGGCTTGTACTTTTGGGTCTCAGGGGGATGAGATCTCCCAGACAGTTGTTCTTGTTTGCTCTTTCACAGGGCTGTGGCATCATGCAGGGACACTAGGAGCTTCTTTCTTCACACACGTTTTTCTCGTGATGCTTTCTCTGTGCAAGAGCTGCAAAGAAGTATTTCCACTTCGACACTTTTCTAAGAGTAGCAGGTCTGCACTTTGAAGCAGTTCAGGCCAGATGCTAGAGCCAGATGTAGGGAAGAAAGCTGTCTCCTATTTTTGATGGGCCATTTTTTCTCATCTTTGTCTTGTTCAGTAATTGTTGAGACCAGTTATCAATGCTGATTAAAGTCAGATTTCCCTTTGCTAATGATACATAGGTAAACTGTGATGATAGTAAGGAAAAGTATAACAGAACTCAAAAGTGGAAATGACAGAGCTTATGAAACTATTAGTCCTTAATTTTAATGCAATACAGGCAACAGCTATATATAAAGGCAGAAGATTGCAGATTGCAGATCTTACTAGCTGCGGAATGGACGTATATGAGTGTCCACAATGATTTTTTTCTCTACTGAAAAATTCCTGTTGACACTGTATTATTTTACTATTTATGGTGACTTTCTCATTATTTGTCCACTGCCTTATACTATTGTTTGTTATGCCTGGCTAAATTTACATAAGTGTGCTTATGTATTCTGTGTTTCTGCGATTTTGTGGTATTATAACTCTTGCAGGAACCAATTTATTAGTACTAAAACTTTCATGGCTTGCTTCTGCTAAAAATTTATGTGTGTCCCTTGCAATATATCCATCACAGTCCAGTAATTTTCAATCAGCTTACCAAAAGCAATTTGATGTATATGTCAGAGAATTATGTGTGTATGTATATATACATGCGCATTTGTAATTTAAAATTTCTTTGACTAACACCTTACTGTACTGTGCCTGTAATTACAGTTTCAGCTTAGTGTTGCTTCTTAGCAGGCCAAAACTTACATTGTTCTCTTTACATCTACGTGCTTTTACTGCTCAAAGAAAATGGTCTGCACCCAACAAAACCCTGTACCTTAGCATGTACATGGCCACTGGGAGTAGTCATGTGGGCTCCTCTGATCCTTTTGTTTTGTGTGTCCTCCACCCTGCTTATTCACGTTCTCCCTACCCTCAACTTTTTTGTTCCTTACCTTAATTCACCTTCCTTATTCACGTCTCCATGATTTTTCTCACTTCACAGCTGGTTTGATGAAAGGATATCCCGCCACGAAGCAGAGAATATCCTCATGAGCAAAGGCGTTGGCTCCTTCATTGTCCGAGCCAGTCAGAACTCTCACGGTGACTTCTCCATCTCTGTCAGGTATCTGCTTCTCACAGCATTTTCTTGCTTCTTTTCCTGATTAATGGTGTCCCTAGCCTCCTCTTGACAGGATTCCTAATGTGACGTAGCCTCTTGGGAAGTCTGCATGCTGCCAGTCACTGACAGTGCTGCTGTGTTGTGAATGAGAACAAATTAGGCATCTGCTTCCCAAATGTTTCTGCCTCTTTTCAAGTAATACAGTGAATGCCCCGTTCCAAAGCTGCATCTCTTGGTGACCTGCTTCTCTGAAAGGGCTGCAGCAAAGCGGAGTGGTACATGGGACATCTCCCACGGTGCAAAACATGTGCCTTCCATTTTTTTTATTTCCCTGACAGTTCTGGTTACTGAATCCAAGAATTCCACTACTACCCATTAAGAGATGACTATTACATTGTTAACTTATTTTCCACAGGTCACTGAACAGCCACTGGACTGCAATAGCACTTAGTTGCTTGCAGCCCAGCTGTATTTCAGCAACTTATTGTAGCCCGGCCTTTCTCAGAGCATTTGCTTCAAAGCGGAGCTCTTAAATGATGGCTGGTTTCCCAGTTTACAGTCAAACAATTGATAGCCAGTTTTAAATTAGAGTAGTGGTTAGCAATGTCTTTTCCAAGCAGTGTGCACTTTCGGATTCAGGGAGCTCAAAAAGTGACTGGCTATATCTACACCAATAAACTAAGTACAGTTAGGCTCTTTCTCTGGCCCTGAGGTCAAGCAATGTGGCAGAGCTCAGATCTATATGGTTAAACCCTCTTCACCCCATAGAACAGAGCAGCTGTTTTCAAGCAGCTCACTACGAACAGTTCTGGTCCACTCTCTCCCCCTAACCATGGCCCAGCACTATCTAGGGGAGGGCTTTTTTGTTTTAGACCAAAACCATGCTAACATTTTAACAGCTTGTGTGACTATAGCACTCCAGGACAGCACTCAGTCACTGCCTGGTCCCTGTTTAGTTTATTCACGCAGATGTAGCCTCTGAGACAAGTGTTTTGAGTTCCTGGAGTTGCACAGAGCAAGGAGGTGGGTACCAAAACCAGATCGCATCTGGTGCAAAGAGGAATTGTCCAATCAGACACGTTTTTCTTTTCTTTTGTGTGGGGAGAATGACCAGTAGTAATGATATTACACTAGATATTATACAATTATAAATCTCAGTGTATGGCTTCATGTGACTATGTCTGTATGTCGTGGTGATGCCCGTGGTGTGAAAAGGTATAATACATCTCTTGTAGTTAATGCAGACTGGATATTAACAGGAACCTGCAAAGGCTGGTGGGTAGACTACAACTGCACCTTTGTCTCTCATAGAAATTATGGAATAAAGCCATTAGCTCTTTGTGGCCCTGAAAGGTCCTCTGGCCTTTATTTCAAAGCAGAGGCTTTAAAACCCTATGCTTTGTTCTGATAGTGCTTTGTGACTGGGCAGCCCAGCGGTGCTCCATGTTTGTAAGCTGATGAGTCTTTTGAAATACAGAGCCATATCTAGGTCCAGTACACACACGGACTGCCATTGCTTTACTTTCCAGATGTCTAGATTTGGCCAAGCAAGAAGCTTTGGTACCCTTCTGGAAAAGACTTTTTAAAAAAAACATAAAAGTGCAATCTGGTTGATGATCTCTTTTCCAATGGGATCCAGGCATGAAGATGATGTGCAACACTTCAAAGTGATGAGGGATTCAAAGGGTAACTATTACTTGTGGACAGAGAAATTCCACTCGCTAAACAAGCTGGTGGACTACTACAAGACAACTTCCATCTCCAGGCAGAAGCAGATCTTCCTGAGGGACAACAGCCGAGAAGAGAAGGTAAACATAAACTATCCTTAGGAGTTTCTCAGTAAGAAACCTTTCTATGGAAGGAATTCAGCCCATGAGAATGTCTTGGGGTTGTGGGAGGGGTCTGTCCTTGGAAACCCAGTCACATGACTACACTGGTGGGCCCTGCAACATACATTTTTAGTGGATTCAGTGTTAGGTACAGTTACATAATTAAGCAGAATTTTCTGATTCTGTTTTGGATAGCAATAGGCAGTGCTGCACATCTGTATAGAGGTGCTTTGCTAAAGGTGTGCTAAGGCCCCAGAGCTGAAATTCTAAGATGCCTTACGCATCCTTATTGAAATGCCTAAATTTCATAAGGGTAGGTACACAGCTGACTTGTAGGTTGTGTCTGAGAAGAATTTGAGTCTGGTTTCCTAGTGTCCTTAAACGTACTCAGAGTGCAGCTGTTATTACGGCTGAAAGTTTTTTTGCTCAGAAGAATCGTCTGCTTTCTGTTACCTAGCAAACACAGTAAGGAGTGTGGAGGAACCAAGGGCAGAACCAGGAGCAGTGACTGAGGAACTGAAAAGTACTGCTGAGAAGAACACAGCAGATATGGGAACAAGCCGTGCATTCAGCGAAAATGTAGTAGATGTTTGAGAAGGCAGGGAAATCCCAGTCCAATGAATCCCTGGTTTTGTGCCAGGAGAAGCAAATGACATAGTAGAGACTGCTATGCATTGCACACACAGTGCTAGGAGTGAACATGCCCGGTCACTGCAGTAACCAAAGTCCTGCTTTACTGGGAAACGGATTCTGGTATTAAATTACCAGGATGTGCAGGTAGGGGCAAGGCAGAAAGTACGTGACTTGCTCACTGCAGCAGTAAAGTTTTATAGATTGCATGTGGGTCATTCTTGCTGGCTCCAAAAGAGAGGTGATTTATTTTTCAGTCTGAAAAGGGGGCTTGTGTTGTTGTCTCATTCCAGACCACTTATGCAGAGCTTTAAAAACGCATTAGTAAGGTATATAATAGAGGCTATGGGACCTATGAGGGGGAGATCACCACAAAGAATTGTCTGGGGAAGGAGAAAGGAAGACTGTATGCATGCATATTAGTAAAACAACCTGTTTGGTCTGACTGTGAGCAGGAAGGGAAAGGGAACAGCATTTGCTCCAAGATGCAGACAGGCAAATGAAAGAACAGCAGTTAGGTTTGCTTTGCCAAACACTCTATACATTTGTTATGGTGATGGGCTCAGCAGGGTATGTTTAGCACTCGTCACAGCGGGGTTTCTGTTCACAATTCAAATTTCTAGATGCTACGGTCCTATGACAGAATGATAGTAATATACAGATTTCAGTGCAGAGACAAATGAAGTCTAAGGGCAGTATTTCCAAAAACAGCTTGGCTCCTGTGGTGGTCTTCACATCAGCCCAGCACCTCCCCTTACTACCCACTCTTCAGATGGGGAATGGCTATGACAAAGATCAAAATACAGGATTCCTGATTTGTCTTTCTGTTCAAAGGGGCAGGAGCTTTCCTTGGAAGAGCCCCCACAGTAAAGGGTAGTGGTAGTGATCAGTGTGCAACAATTGCTAAGCTTCAGTCAAGGATGTGGTGAGAAGCAAAACCTGACCTCACCTTTGTGATCTTTCTTCCATCAGGAGAGGCGTGGTGGGATCCTGGAACGGATGGGCCGGGAAGGATTCCACCTGGGTGGAGCTGCTGGAGAAGACCATTCTTCTATGTCCAAGAGATATGTAGAGCACCCTATCCCCATACTGCAGCAGCAACAGGTACTGCCAGCAACAAGGGGCTGGGACATCAAGCCAGGCACATGAAACATTTGTCTTAATTGCTTGGTAGTAAGTGAACAGTTACTTTGTCAAAAATCTGCCACCCTGAACCTGCTTTAGGAGGCAGTCAGCTAGGTCTTACACAGAAGTAGCAGCAATGATGGTGTCGGCCTGGGGAGCACTTTTGATGTGTAATAAATATGTGGGCTTTTATTTAGTTCTGTGAGCCACAACTGGTTGACAAACCAGCAAAAAATAGAAGTCAGCATACAGTGGCCCTTTCATTGGGAACCTAGGAGTACTTCTAGGCAGTTTTTGAGGCTTCATCCCAAAAACTGGAAAACAAGGAATGGTGTCATGTTCTTGCTTTGCTTAGGAAAGGACATAAAGTATCATCCAGTGAAAGTGCAGAAGAACGCTCCCAAATCTTGCACACGCACACACACTCGCACACATGTATGGTTTCAGGAACTCCTCTCCAGTCTATAGGACAAATGAAAACTTGCTACCTGTTTCTTTTTTCTGAGTTATGCTACTGACATTCAGCACCACAAAACACATCACAGGGATGAGAAATGACTATGGTAACAATAGGAGAGTTTGGTTTTGTTCAGAACGCTCCTCCTCCTCCTCCTCCTCCCTATTCTGGGCTCTCTCTGCACTCTTTCATCATGTTGCATCCCTGATGTGTGAGGTTTCTTTACTCCTTTGCTTGCATAGGAATGGAGAGGACAACAGCAGTACCTGGTGCTGTTTTCAAAGTTCTTCCTGATTAATTTGGGGGGAAATAGTTTTCCTGGTGTTGGCTCACGCCTCTAGCTAGAGACAGTGTAGCATCATCCAAGGAAAGGACTTGTCCTACTGGAGGGAAGAAATCCAAAACCACGTCACTTAAGGCATGAGAGCTCCCATATAGCAAGGCCAGGGACAATCGTGAAATGGCTGTTCTCTCATCAGATAAGCAGCGTTGCCTGTCAGGGGACTGCTGATGGAATAATACAGTTTCTGACAAAGCTGAGGGCCTGCACTCTTTGAAACACAGTCTATGCATGAGTCACATTTGATACGGAGCAGAAACACTCATAGAAGTGAAGGATCCATGTAGTGAGTCTTGCAGCTGCAAAGCCAGATTGAGTTAACTCACTTTCCCTGGCAGGGACGGGTGAAGTGCAAATTGTGCTCCAGTCTCAGGCAGCCTCAGCGGCCTTTTAGGCTTACAAAAGCACAAGTGAGACCAAAGGAGCTTTTGGAAGAGTGGGTGCAAGAAAGGAAGCAGCAAGAGGGAGAGGACGAAAGCTGTTTACAAGCAACAGCAAGTACAAGCTGTTGTTCTTCCTCCCCTCTGTTGACATAGCTGATTGGACCTTGTGTTACAAAAGCACTGCTGCAACCTGAGCTAACTTGATAACACATTCTGTCACACTGTTATCATAAAAAAGCTTAGTGCATGCACTAAGGGCCTGGAGGGATAAAGACACTCAGCACCGCTCAGCTGTGCAGACAAAAGAGAACTTGTGCCCTAGATGTTGCCTAGTTCCTCTCTCTATCTGTCTGGGCTCATTTGTGTTGATATGACTTCAGATGTGTGGTCATATGGCTTCTTTTCTTTGAACCTGATTTTGTCTCTTTCCTCTTTGGTTAGTTGGACTACTGGATTCTCAGGCTTTTTCCCTGCCCTTTACAGCATGGAGCAGTCCAAATAAAAAGTAAAGTAGTGAGTCCTCAGATATACAGTCAGCTGCATCAGCATCACTGCCATTCCACCAGCATATGGGACAGAGGAATAGCAAGGACTGGGCAGGACTGGGGCATAATAACTCCAGATTGGCAAAACTCCCCTTGACAAGCATGGCTTTTCACCTGTGAGTTAGAACAGCCTTAGTTTTTCTCCAAAAGTCCCAGAGGCCAAAATAGCCCCTCTCTGACAACTAGGGGCTGTTGTCAGAAGCTGTGGAACACAGCTGAGGACAGTCAACTTTCAACTTCTAAGAAGAAAAATCCAAAATAGAACAGTCTAAGGTGACTTCTTCCATGAGGGGCATTGCTTGCAGGACTGCAGCACAGGGACTGTGCAGACATCTAAGATGATTTACTTCAGGGTTGAAACCTGACTCATTGGCCACCATTGGCTCTTAAAGCCCCTCATTTATACATCTCAGCACATTAATTATTTTTCCCTTGCTGTTGTCTTTCTAGGATAGGTATGGCGGGAGTCTGGACAGGAAAGACGGGCTGCATGGACTAAGGGATCATGGCCAAGGAAGTGCAGGATCTATGCAACGGAGACATACAGACCCACTGCACCAGCAGACACCGGTAGGTAAAGTACCTGGAAGTTCCCATCTGCACAACTCAGTGGGTCCCTTACAATGGCCAAGCAGTCTGGGCAATGTCACCTGCACAAAGATTGCATGAGGAATAGCGTATTAAGCCTGTTGGGACATATCTTAGAAGATGTTTCTGAATCTTAAGACTCTATCCCAGCCACTTGAATCTGCTTCTGGGGCACTCTCAGGGTAGGACTATGGTGTTATATGAACATAACTCTAGGACTGTTCTCAAGGCCAGTCTTAGTTAACATGCAGACTGAGTAGAAGAGGGAACTTAGCATGAGGTCAATGCAATAGGCATCTGGGACGTTATGAATGAGCCCAAGCTCACCCATGGATCTGGATCAAGTATGGGTCTGGTCCAGCAGAAGACATTTCTGAAAACCTACTGATCTTTCCTAGAAGGGCTTCATGTCCACTGATGCAAGGGACTATCAAGTATCTTTGCCACCACCGTAAGACATTCCTAAGCATGGTAGCTAGATGTACAGTACTCTTTTTAAGTCCTATGGAGAGTTGCCTCATGATACTGTGCTATTCTATGGTGCTCTTTCTGTCTTGTGATGCGCTTGTATTCACACTGTCTCTTCCATTACCTTTTGCTTCAGTCCTGAGAAGACCTGTCACCACGCAGTTCTACCTGTCTGCACCTTGCACATTCTCTCTGAGCTACTATGCCATCAAAGTGGGACTCACCTACCTGTCACCCTTATCTGTCAGAACCTCTTAGCGCAGTGTATGTGGGCAGGATCCAGCTATGTCTCTACAGACATCTCAGACTGCTCCCCTACCTGGATCCATACCTGGCAGTTGACCTTAAGGAACCACCTGCTCAGCAAATTCCCACTATGTGAATGTCTGCATAGAGCACGGTGTCTTTCTCTGCCTCAGCCCGTGATTCCACTGCCAACTCCAAAGTATCTCTCCATGAGGTCCTAGGAGTGTGACCCAAGGCACACTCATCTTCCTTGAGGAATTGGACATCTTAGCCCAGAACCACCACAGAACCTAGATCCAAGGAGAGAAGGGAAGGACAGCAGAACTTTCTCAACTGTGAGAGAAAGAAGACAGATTGGATTAGGAAATTTGGAACAAACTGGGAAACAGGGACACATCTTATTTGGACAAAAGCCCCAAATCTTTATTATAATCCAGCTCAAAATACAATGGCTTTTATCCCTTAGAGGCTGTGGCAATGAATAACAACGTGCCCTTGCCTGCCACACCCCATCAGTGATCTAGAAGCCACCAAATCCAATTATAGGAAGATCTATGTCCACCCAAATAACTAGGAGCCATGTCTAAGCAGGGCCCTTAATGGAAGATCTGGCAAACGTTAGTCTGTCTTCAAACAGATCTCTCCATCTGTGCCTGCAAAATATACGTCCCAAATTGTACATGACCTGTGGTGTGGGTACCAACAATTTCCCAGAAAATAAGCCCATGCTATGTCCTTTAAAATCTGATTTCCAGTCAAAATGGGAGATTGACTGCAAAGTCTCTTATGATGAAGTTCTCACAAGAAAAAAATCTGACCGTAGTGCTCATTAAACTGCAAAGCCAAAATAAACTGATACACCCAAACAGTTCCTAAATCCTTTTGATCTCAGGAGATTGACCTTGGGGAGAGTCCAAAGAAGGTTTAAGACCCTCCCCTATGCCCCAAAAGTGCCTGAAAGAGCAAATATCATTCTTTACAATGTTCACTAGACTTGTCTGTGTGCTGGGTCTCTTGATGTGCTGTCTCTTGGGGGGAGCAAAGTCCCTCCCATTGTAAGAGACAATCAGGTTCATGACCACCTGAGGAACCTGAATATACAAAAATCTATGGGACCTGATGAGAGGCACCCCTGAGTGTCCTGATGGAATTGGCTGATGCAGTTGTCAAGCCACTCTCCATGATATTTGAAAAGTCACGGCAGTCAGGTGAAGTCCCTGGTGACTGGAAAAAGGGAAACATTACATCCATTTTTAAAAAGGGTAGAAAGGAGGACCCTGGGAACTGCCAACCTGTCAGCCTCACCTCTGTGCCTGGGAAGATCATGGAACAGATCCTCCTAACAGCTATGCTAAGGCACATGGAGGACAGGCAGGTGATTCGAGACAGCCAGCATGGCTTCACCAAGGGCAAGTCCTGCCTGACCAACCTAGTGGCCTTCTGTGATGGAGTGACTACATCAGTGGAGAAGGAAAGAGCTATGGATGTCATCTATCTGGACTTCTGTAAGAACTTTGACATGGTCCCTCACAACATCCTTCTCTCTAAATTGGAGAGATATGGATTTGATGGATGGATGGTTTGGTGGATGAGGAATTGATTGGATGGTCATATCCAGAGGGTAGTGGTCAATGGCTCAATGTCCAGATGATAGAGATCCCTCCACAAGTGGTGTCATGCAGGGGTCTGTACTGGGGCCAGTACTGTTTAATATCTTCATCAATGACATAGCGGTATTGACTGCACCCTCAGCAAGTTTGCAGATGACACCAAGCTGAGTGGTGCAGTTGACACACCTGAGGGACGGGATGCCATCCAGAGGGACCTGGACAAGCTTGAGAAGTGGGCCTGTGTGAACCTCATGAGGTTCAACAAGGCCAAGTGCAGGGTCCTGCACCTGGGTTGGTGCAATCCCCAGTATCAGTACAGGCTGGGGGATGAAGAGCTTGAGAACAGCCCTGCTGAGGACTTGGGGGTGTGCTGGTGGATGAAAAGCTGGACATGAGCTGGCAATGTGCACTTGCAGCCCAGAAGGCCAACTACATCCTGGGCTGCATCAAAAGAAGCGTGGCCAGCAGGTCGAGGGAGGTGATTCTGCCCCTCTACTGTGCTCTGGTGAGACCCCACCTGGAGTACTGCATCCAGCTCTGGAGCCCTCAGCACAGGAAAGACATGGACTGGTTGGAGTAGGTCCAGAGGAGGGCCACAAAAATGATCAGAGGGCTGGAGCACCTCTCCTATAAAGACAGGCTGAGAGAGTTGGGGTTGTTCAGTCTGGAGAAGAGAAGGCTCCAGGGAGTCCTTATTGCAGCCTTTCAGTACTTAAAGGGGGCTTATAAGAAAGATGGGGACAAACTTTTTAGTAGGCTCTGTGGCAATAGGACAAGGGGTAATGTTTTTTAACTAAAAGAGGGTAGATTTAGAGTAGATGTAAGGAAGACATTTTTTACGATGAGGATGGTGAAACACTGGAGCAGGTTGCCTAGAGAGGTGGTAGATGCCCCATCCCTGGAAACATTCAAGGTCAGGTTAGTTGGGGCTCTGAGCAACCTGATCTAGTTGAAGATGTCCCTGCTCATTGCAGGGGCAGTTGGACTAGATGACCTTTAAAGGTCCCTTCCAATCCAAACTATTCTATGTACCCCTCATAGTCCCCTGCTGGCCAAGGACACATTTCTATATCCATACCAGCACCTGCTCTCCCTAGAGCCATTCATACAGCCCAGCAGGACTCAGGAAGGAGCTCTTCTCTATGCTCCCATAACTGGCTTCAAACATGGCTACCACAGCTGATCTTACAGGGTGGAAGAAACAAAGCCGTGTGAACACTATTTCCTAAGGACCTACTCTCAGTCTGACTTTTCACCTTGTGGTGCAAATACCTATTAATATACTGAGGCTGCTGAGAACCCAAGCACCATCCCTTGGGTGTCCCAGTAAATTGGTCCCTTCTTCCTGGCATCTTGGCCACTTCCTCGTTTAATTGCAAGATGGTCTCAATTTCAGCATTGCTTGTCCTCTGTTGGTGAACATACTGGGGCATAAAAGGGGTGAGAGGAGGATGATCTTTAAGAGTTGTGGCTCATTGTTGCCTGCCTGTTTCTATCATCTCCTTTCCAGCGAACGCTATGGGTCCGTGCCTTGTACGACTTTGATGCTGTGGAGCATGACGAGCTGGGCTTCCGCAGCGGAGACATCGTAGAGGTCCTGGACAGCTCAAACCCATCATGGTGGAAAGGACGTCTGCGTGGAGAACTGGGTCTCTTTCCTGCCAACTACGTCACGCCGGTGCCCCTGTGAGGGCACTGTCTGTCCCAGAAGGCCATATTGGAGCTGCTCTTCTGACATGACAGGGACAGAGAGGGATTGCATCTTCCCTTGCCCCCCAGGACATATAGTGTTTTTGGTTTTGTCTTAATTTATTGGCAGTTGATCTTTTGAAATGTTGGTATGAAAGGGAACTCTTTGAACGGATAAGAATTTTTTCCCCTATTTTTCACATCCATGCAGCAAAAATCCTGGACTGTTCATTGAGACCTTGCTGGATCCTCCCTGCCCTGTCACTTCTTTGGCTAAATATTGATAACTTCCTGCAATTAGGTTTGTTCTGTGGAAATGCACCTCAGACAAGTCAGGCTTCAGTATTCAGGTAGCCCTACCCCTTCCTTTTGGATCTGGTAGCACCCATAGTCTTTTCAGGCTCCATTTCACCTTTCTTTCAGAGGCAGGAGGAACACCCAGGTGAATTAAATGATCGTTGGTAATCACATTAATCCTTTGGGTAAGGAAGGAAAGTGAAGGGGTCTTAGGTTGAGGTGCAAGGCAACCTTGACTTTTCTAAATAGTTTCTGGCTTACCCCTCTAGTACTTTCTGTGGGTATGGACTGCATGGATATACCAGATGAAGGGAGAGGATCTTGTAAGCTTTTCTACAAACAAACCAGTGGTGAAGGTATGGGAGGGTGAGAAGCTATTTTCTTTGCTTCTTCTGATAGTCCTGCTCTTCTTTCTGCACCCCATAACAACAACTTGTCCTATTTTCAAGCTGCTCTCTGAGGTACCTACACTTCTGTTAGAAATCCTGGTTAAAGCAGGTCAGGCCCTTCAGCTAAATTAATATCCACTGGATCGGATAACAATGAATATACCACATTGCTTCCTTTTATAAAACTGAATTGGGGAGAGGTTGGAAAGAAGAGGTTTTTCTGGTTTGGTGTCAGAAGTTCTTTCTCTGAGAACGTGGGGTGTTCAGGACCACTGTGTGTGTACACAGCTCTGACTTGCAAGTGGAATGCCTCATCTGACAGGTTAAGCTGTTACTTTACAGTATGCAGAGAATAAAGTTGTGGCCATCAAATAGTCTGTTCTCTGTTCCAGTTTCTTTTGGACGAAATAAGGTAAATGAATAGGTTTTCAAATCGTTGCTGAGTGAATGCCCAGATGTGATACAAATATACTGCAAACACACATTAAAAATGATCCAAACCCTGTGAAGGAGACACTGCTGCATAACCACTGCTCAGGCAAGTTGATATTAAACAAGCTGTCTGAATTTTTCACATGTGGGACCTTGGCAGTCAGCAAGAAAGTGATGATTTATCATTCTTAAGAAAGAAAGAAAAGGAAAGTGAAAAACAAATCAGACCCAGCAAGAAAAATGTTCTTATCTTTTGTTAGTCCCAGTGGGAGAAAAATAATCCAGGAAATAGGTTCTCAGTAAAGACCAATTCAATGTAGCTGGCCTAAATAAAGCTGCCAGCTAGACAGAGTATTAGCATTGTCAAATTTTTGAGAGAACTCCACCAAAAGCAGATTATTAATGGGTGAAATAAAATGAGAATAATTAACTGGGCATATAAGCTCTAAATAGAATAGAAAACTTTGAAAGACACGTTAAGCGCTTATCTCCGTTGGCTACCATGGTGGTTCAGGAAATGGAGAGATACCATATGACTTCCTGGGCTGGACTTGGCTCTGTTCTCTTGCAGGAGCTCTGTTCTGGGCCTTTTGCATCCCCTTTTGAAGTGAAGTCCATGAGGCTTATTTTGGAACAAGCGACCTTATTATTGGGTTGGTGTGAGAGTGTAACCTCAGTGACACCACAGTTGGAAGAGTGTTTTGTTGTGGTTTGGTCTTTTTTGACTTTTTTTTTTTTTTTTTTGCTAAGGTAATATCAAATTTGGAAGAGAGAGGGTCAATATTCAGTGAGAGAGAGGATAAAGACCAGGGGAAGATGGAAGCAAAGAAACCAGAGATCAGCAAAGGCAGAGGAGGGATATGAATGATGAGTCTTTCATATTCAGGTCTGGCTGAAACAGTAGAAATGGTATGTTCACCATTATTCCCACCATGTCAAATCCTCTTTCAATTAATTCTTTTTTTGATTAGTTACTTTTAAAATTAGAAGCAATGTCTCCTTTTCCTTTCCTCAGCACTCTAAAGACCCTCTTGGTAGTGAAGATGTAGTTGCACAAAATTAATTGAAGATAATGCACTTAGCAGTTTGATAGCTCTTCACACATTTGAAACCCCTTTACAGACATTAACTAATTAAGCAAGTCTAAGTAGTACATTGTAAGTACCCCCATGTTAACTCATGATTCGTTTGAGGAAGAGGTAAATTTTCACGTGATTTTTTTAATTGATGTTTAAGGAATTAATACTTTAGGTAATTAGCATTAAAGGACTGCACACTAATTATGGACAACATACCAGAACCACAGTAAAATCATGACTTCCCATTATGAGCAGCACCTAATGACACCAAAATTACTAGGAGGCAAAGGTATCATGGTGCCTCTGATAACTATACTAGTGCCCAGTTCTGCACTGCCTTGTGCAGCTAGCCAGCCTTTGGTCTGCCAGACACAGTTTCGCTTGCCTCTGCTTTTGTCCTTGACTGCTCCCCAGAGTAGAGGCGGTGCTACCTGCATTTACTGTACGTCCCAGTAGCTGGGAGGCGCAGGTGTCAGACTGCATTTTTGTACCCTCCCACAGTAGAAGTTGTTTTCCTCCCAGCAAAACAAGAGTACAGAGAAGAACCATGGCTCTTCCCAAGTCAATGGAGTCTCTGGCTAAAAGGAGAGGTGTGGGCAAAGGGGGGCATTTTGCTGGGGTAGAAGGTGCTGTAGCCACAGGATGGAGGCATTTTCCATGCCCCGTGCCATTTTCTGCTGTAGTCTGCCCATGAAATGATATCTCCCATAGATCAGGTCATTTAATAAGGCGAGAGAGAGAGACACTCCTCACCTCCACCCATATATTCTGCCAACCTTCCTGCTCCTTCTTCCAATAGGTTTTAATTGTTAACACAATCCTTCCTAATATTGTGGTGCTTCACTTACACCTGTGCTGTGAAAAACTCACATTCTATTGCCCACGCAAGAGGCACATGTTATCAACATAGGACAGGAGCCTTAAGATGAGTGTGGTGCACTGAGTTTACCTGACATTTATTAATGTTTCATAAACAACTAACTCTCCAGAACACATCCTGAGAGAGCCCACTGTGAAGCCAAAATAGGAAGGAATAAAGAGGAACCCAGAGAAGTATTTTGTTTGGTATTTTTCTTAAGCAAGAAAGACAGTTCATGAGAAAAGAGATTGTAAACAGAGATAAAAGTAGGGAAAGTATGTGGGAAGGCAAACATGATTATAATAAATGAAACAGAGGAAGCTGGACTTGCACATGGAAAAATAAGTTTGATGAGCACAGCTGAGCTGTGCTTTCTCCTGTCTGAATGAACTTTTTGCCTACATTCTGCTGCAGATCCATATTTTGTTTAGAAATGTCTCTGTGATTAATAAGGCTGAGCAAAAAACAGTAAATGGAAATCTCCTTTCATGCAAAAGTTGTCTGGGCAGTTTTCTGTGCCACAAAATAGAGATGTCTCTGTCTTGGTGTACGTACTTAGTGTAACAGCTGCACTCACTGGAGCGTGCTGCAGAAGCAATGGGAACATGGCTGGTTCCCGTCTGACTGCTGACAGCGTAAGAGCACCAGGGAGACAGTCTTCAGTGCTGCCGCATAGTCAGCACCCAGACAGGCTGCTAGGCCAGTCCCCCTGTACCAGGGATACAACAAGTTCCTGGGTTGTTGTCGGTGGGGTTTTTTTTAAATTGAAAGTAGTTCTCAGTTTCAGTGGGCTGTGCAGGAAATTTGGAGCTTTTCACAACAGGCACCTGTTCATCATCTTTTCTATTCAGCAGCACCTCTCATCCTTCCACCCCAATGGGATCCTGATGCTGCAGGCTCTTGGAAGGCCATTTTGCCTTTAGCCCTTGTGGAGAGCAATCAAGGATGGCAGAAACAAAAAATCAGGAGAAATCAGCCTTGAACAGCAATGTGGTATCAGCTGGGACATTTTGTATTGCAGGAGCAATGCCCCAGCAGCTGTAGTCCAGCAGTGAGGTGAAGGGTGAGCTCTACCCTGAGTGGGAAGGAGCAGGTCTTTAATTTTATCAATGTCATATCATAGGGACAACAAGGATGTCTGGTGGGACAGAGATGTGGCCATCTGGGCTAGGGCTGTGCTCAGACTCTTGCTCCACTTCTGCAGCTCTCTGCCAAGGAGCCAGGGTTACAGCAGACTAGGTGTGAGAAGTATTTGGCAATGCTGTTCCTTCCAATGCTGCCTGTCCCTGCCCAATGTGGCCAAGAAGCCCTCCCTGCCGCTGCAGCCCATCACCTCGCTGTCCCTGGATGCACTAGGAAGCCCTTCGCCCAGCTTTTGCCTCTGTGCTCATAGAAAGTCCTCTGCAGACACCTCATTTCAAATACATGTTCAAAGTAATTGGCTTAGCTGCTTTTAAATGAAACCCTGTAGGGATCATTTGAAACCTTTAGTGTTCCCTAGATGATCCAGGCAGTAACATTTACTGGTTAAAACATACACATTGACTAAAGAGCTTCTGACACCCAGCCACTCCGTGCTGCTGAAAGCTTTGCATTTCAGTGGGGAACCATGAACTGAGTGTATGATAAAGCCTTTAATAGCACTGAGGAAGAGGGCAGAGCATTGCCAATTTCTACAATTTTTAGACGCAGCTTTCAAGTGACAGAATTCAGGAGCCTTAATTTGCATCAAACGCAAAAGAAGTTTCTTACATAAGCAGAACTGACAGTAGAAAACAGCCAAGGATTTATCCGCGAGCTACAGGACAGCAGGGGAAAAAGGCAAGTGAGTAGGAAAAGTTCACTGACCTTTGTGCAAAGGGAAAATTCAAAGCACATTGCTGTCATTGTGCAAGTGAGAGCTGCTTGGCGGATGTCCAGCCTGCTAACATGAAAATGCAAAATTTCACAAATGGCAGGCGTGCAGGGATCCTTGTAGACATGCAGAAATAAAATTAGCTCAGGCAACAAAGGGAGGAAGAAGAAACAAACAAAAAGATCTCTAGATATCTTGTGGCTTCTCCCTGCTAGTCCAAGCAGGCTCATTTCCACCAGAATATATGAAAGATATAGCCATGGCAAGTCTGTTTGTCACAAATAAAAATGAGAGCAAATCTGTGGAGAAAAAAAGAAGCAGTTTAGGACATGTGTTTACTACTGTGCACTTAAAGCTATAAAATGGTGACAGTGTCGTGATATCATGACTGAAGTCCAATTCCCTGTTTAAGAGGCACTTCTGGGAAACCATTCCGTGATATACAGCCACAGATAAAGAAAAGAAGAAAAATTAAAAAAAAAAAAAAAAAAAAAAAGAGGTGCCTTCTCTACTGATCTAGAGTTCATTTGCATTGTATCTCTTATGTCTGTGCTGTACTGACTCAGACCATAACTGCCTTGTGGTACTGGCCAGTCCCTCTCCCTTGTCAAATTCTAGGAACAGCACTACTGCAGCGCCAACAGATAATAACAAACAGCAGGAACCAGTCCGCAGTGACCCTTCTCATAACTGAATGTTTTCTGCCAGGTGCAGCACACCAAAAGTTTGGTTGCAAAATGCTGAATTAGAAGTAGACTGCATCAACCTTTTAAATTTTTTTGGTCTCATCAAAATTTATGGGGGAAAAAAAAATCAACGGCAAGTTTGCTACCAGCACCAAGTGATTGGGGAACTGCCCTTTGCTCTGCCCCTTCCAGAGTCATTTTCATCAGAGCTGCATGCGTATGTACCATCAACAGCTCATTCTGAACTAGCAGCTTTTTACACTCACTTGGCAGACGTGTGAATAAGAGAGATATGTGGCAGCAGAGAATCAGCTCTCTGTAGCTGCATATCTATATATCTGAGCTTGCCATTGTGATGGCAGCTATTTGGCGGTTATCAGATGAAGATGGTCTGCTAATAACAATGGCCATGATTTCATCAGAGCAGGTGAGTCAATCTAACAGCTCACTGCCACCCTGCAGAAAACGATCCCCTTGTTTTTTGCCAGGTTAATGAGTTGAGTCAGCTCACTGAGGCCCAGAGCCAGCGCAGGGTGAGCAGGGGGAATGCACAGCCAGGAGGGGAAAGGGTAAGACGGAACCTCCCAGTGCTGGCAGCAAGAGCTATTGGATCGCTTCATCCTAGGCTGCAGACTCAGCAAAATGAAAACTTACTTGGCTTTGAGGTTGCCATAATGCCTTTACATGAGTAGGAAATCCTTTCTTTAAAGCTTGTTTGGGAGATTGGGGTGGGGGCAGTAAAGGGGGAAAGAACTCAGATCTGCTACAAACGGTGCATCCTACATCTCCTCCATGGCAGCTCACAGAAAATCTTTTCATAGAAGCAGCAAAGCTGTTAGAGTTTGGAGGTTTTTTGGAATGTAAATTAAAGCAGGAAAAAATTTAATTCCTAACACAGTCACAATAGTAAAACTCAGTTGTTCCAGCTATTTTCAACATTACCTCTGAGGGGAATGGACCATGCACAGCAGTTCTCAGGAGGAAAAAAAAATAGCAAGGCACCTTGCTGCCCTGTGAAATAGCTAAATTAGTGCCACTTGTTGCTCCTGCTTCTCTTTCGGGGTGGGGTGCAGCTATCAGTCGTGTTTATCAGGTTGGAGAGCACACCAGTGCTTACAAGTTTAAATCTTCAGCATCAGCTGACCAAAATGATAGCTGCGTATTCTCATTTAAAATGTGCATGACTTGAAGAGCACAGACATTTCACAAGCACTTACACAGCAGAATGCACTCTGGAACACCAGTTGTAAACATCTTGAATTTTGGATGCTAAAAATAAGAGGTAAGGCTTCAAGACACACAAATGGGTGGTTTGCACTGACTTTAGACAAATTCTGGCTAAAAATAGAAAGTGCATATTTAAAAGAGAAGGTTCATAACCACTTGAACAGCATAGCAAGCTTGCTGTGGTCTCTACTACCCAGTCTCCAGCTCAAGGCTGGTAAGAGGGCTGGATACAAGATTTACTGGGTGAAATACTCTGGCCTTGGTTATGGGAAGCTGGAGAACATGGTCATGACTGTCCCTTCAGTCTTCTGAAGCCTTTGGCTCTCTTGGTGAATTGAAGGCCAACCACTATGATGAGAGATACACTACTAACAAAAGATTGGTGGTGTTTATTGTCCTTACAATAAACATTTAAATATGAAACCTATTTTTCTGAAGTGCTGACTTCCCCATGTCTAGAGGAAGCTGTCTCTGAGCAGCAGCCTGTTTTAGCTTGAGTGTACAGCTGTGGCACACGTAGGCTAGAGTGTGATGCTGGGAGGAGGGAGGCACCTGAGAAGACATCTGAGCAGGCAAGTGGGACTGGGCTTTGTCTGAGTAAGTCAGTTGTACGTCTAAGTCCATGGAGCTATTCTGATTTTTACCAGCGAGGTTCTGCCTCGTTATTCCAGAGAGAGATCGTACTTTAATTTGATAAGATCTTCATGTAGGGAGCCAAAGGGTGTGGGTAGTGATTTACTCCTCTTTGAAATTATAATTATGATCTTTCATCTATTTAAAGAATCTTTATATTTACCTGTGTAAGACAGCCTAATATGGTCAAAGCCTCGTGGTTTTCTTTTCTCATGACTCAGACAAAGCTGACCACAGCTCCAAAGCTCTTCTCAACGTACTCTTCATATTATGCTTTATTGTTTCTACCTTCCTTATTTCTACAGCCTCCAGCTTATTGAAAAAGCTGCTGCAAAAGGTTGGGGTTTTTTTCCAACCATGTCTGTACAGGGAAAATGTGTCATTTAGGAAAAACAGCTGGTTAACTTAGAGCTAGTTCAGGTCCGTAAATAACTCAAGCTAGTGACTGTGGCATGACCAAGCATCCTGTGTGGATGCACGCAGTCCCCGCAGCAGAAGTGGAGGACACTGTTTGGTGGAGACCTGTCTGGTGTAGAGTAACAGATCTTACAGGGGAGTCAGTGAAGAATGACTGCATTGTAAATGTACATAAATAACTATCCCATGTAAAGAAGAGCTAACATTTTGAGGAATACAGTGCCCAAGGAGGCTGAAGTCTAGCATATACAAGATACATGTTGTGTTCAAAGAGCATTAACCAAGACTGACTAACCCATTTTTAATGCAGCTGTCTTTTGTTCATGTAAAATTCAAATTTATGTTGAGCATCCTGTTACTTAGAGCGTGGGTGCAAAACTCTTTCTAATAGGATGTGTACTGCTAGTATAGACAAGGCTTGGCTGGCTCAGCATTGCAATCACATCAGCCTCCTATTTGCATCCCACCACTGTCTCCCTTTGCACTCCCACATTAGCTGGAAGCTCTTGTCTTCATCATTGTAGCTTCTAATTCCTTCGTCCTGCATGCCCAGCTCAAACGCTTCATTATGATCCTGGAATTCATTCTACAGTGTTCCTAAAGTTCACCATCCCCATCACCTCCTCTCTCAAGAATGTGTTCCATTTCATTACACCTATCATGGACATTAGCATGCTCGCTCTTTGTTTGTGTGCAGTGGTTTGTTTGGTTTTTTTACATTTCACTAGTACTATTTTAGCATTTATTCTCACTACTCCCAGGTTGCCATAAGCGCTTGGGAATGCTAAATCCAGACCAAGACCTTGGCCCTGTAGTCCTGGCACTATGGCCATGCCCCAGAGCTCTTGCAGCTTCCAGCTAGTGGTAAGAGGTGGGTACAGGCAAGTAGACAGGAGTAACACAAGGAAGCAAAGAGGCAGGATAGGTCACTGACGGCCAAAGCAGCAGGCATTTTTGACTCATCTGAGCATCTCAGTGCATGTTATATGAGTAAAGTATTTCCCTCCCTGACTTAAAATCCCTTTTAGGACTTGTTTGTGCTACAGGACCTACAGCAGCACCACTATGCAAGTAGTAACTCCAATGTCAGTGGACCTTGGTGCTTCTCCCCTCCCTTCTCACAGCTTTGCTCCCAATGAAGCAGTGTGGTGTCCCCATGCCCAGTGAATGGCGGGGGGGGGAGGGCTGGACCCCTCCAGACATGCACAGACATGGGCAGCCAGTCCATGTGCTGTGAGTCTGGCATGGCATTGCCAGCACAGATGCTCTGCTGGTGGTCTGATCCTTTACCCTCCAGGTAAAGAGCACCGAGAAAAGACGAGTCCTTAAGGGAAAGACCACTCATTATGCAGGACTGCAATTTTGACCTTGAACAACCATTTTGCCTCACCTTGTCAGCTTGTAGTTTGTAAGACAGGGCTGGCCTTCCCTTCTTGTCTGCACAGCACATAGACATTCAGGTCATGAGCTAATATGGAAGTTTGGGTCGCTCCTGTGGTATGAATGATTGATTGTGATTAATAAGGGAACGAAGCTGAGAGGACCCCTGTGATGCAGGAATCCACAGTCATCAGGTTTAGCAGAACTCTGTGAAGTTACGGCCTTGGCATCAATGTCTGTGTTTTAGGAAGCAGCAGCCTGTTCTGGGTGGCAGAGCTCAGACAGCAATTAGAAATAAAAAAGTAACATATGCCAACTAGGGGAAAGAAAAAAAGAGACCGCAATTGTTCTAAAGCAGGAATTATGAAATGCAGAAAACTGACATGGAAAACTGAATACATCAAGGACACAACCCTGGCTGGAAAAGCTAGAAATAGTAAAGGATTTTAAGAAGATCTGGAATAGGAAAAACTCTAGCAATGATACAGACTTAACATTTTTATTGGTACCGAGAAGACACAGGGCATTGTGTCAGTTTGTATGGAACAAGCAATGTACATTCATCTTGGCAAACTGCCTTACAGCTTTGTCCCTAGTCCCACCCAAAGCACAAAGGGTGAAAGGAAGACAATATTGAAATTATTTGCCTGGACATATCTATGCTGAGAGAGGATAGGTGAACCTTGAACCATGAGTCCCAAGTCCATGAAAGCCTCAGTGTCACGCTGAATGGAGGACAACGAAATGGGAAGTCACGGAGGCCCAAATTCTCACAGAGTTCTTTATTTTCAGATCAAATTTCTTTATATTAATGGCATCTAATGCCCATTAGTTGCAGTGGACCTCCCTTGCATAAGTGGGAATTCAATGTCTAACTACACTTGAGGATCTCACCCTCCAAAACAGACCCCAGCAGACCCCGCAGAGTCCCTGGAGCCTCTGCTGTGCAAGGGCTGCTGCACGGGAGGACCGCGTGGGATGGGAACAGAGCATCCTGTCCCCGCAGTGGAGGGGAGCTGCTGCACACAGGATACTCTGGCACAGGCTGCTGACATCCTGGATCAAAGTTAATTACTTGTGTCTTCATTTTTGTTCTCTGGCTTTCCCACTAATGTTTCTTTCATATTTCTATGGTTTTGTGTGTGCAGCTGCTTGCGGTCCAGAAGGTCTATTATCTTCCGATCCTGACATCTTGATAGGCAATAGAACTAGTCGGATAGAGCACTAAGAAGTAATTAGCATTCAAATAGGTCAGGAGCTCACTTGGGGGTTGTGCATGACTGGGTTTTCCCAACTTCTTGTCAGAAACAAGTGTTGATAGAGTGAGGGTGGTTACCAGTGGTGAAACTGCAAACGTGAAATCAAACCTTGGTGGTGCTTCAGAAAAAGTACATGGGGGCAAAGAGGAGTTCACCTTGCACATTTGTTCACCTGCAGGAAAGGGAGGTCATGAAATGCTGCCCAGAAAATACAGAGCGTGTTGCACAGAGCTCATACTTGCTTCCTGCACCTCTCCCTTGCTGTCCAGGCTGATCTCATGTTCTGAGAAGTTTCCTTTTTGGTGGATGTAATGTGTCGCGCGCCTCTCTCCTGTGCTACAGCAAGCTTGCTGGTCCCTTATTTTCAGTGTATGCTAATATGTCCGTAGACTACTGCGTGTACGTGTGCATTTGTAGAAGATATAGTTCGTACCTCTTTAGATTTGTGGGTATGTGTGCTTGTTAGGAGTTTCATAATTTCTCCTAGAGTTTCCTTATGTGTAAAATGGAGATAATAACACGTAATTACCTACCTTGCAGGGCTGTTGTAAGGACAAATTAACCAATGCTTGTGTGGGTGTTTGCAGATGAAAAGTATGATATTAAGACTAAATATAATGATTGAATGTTACAGAAGAGAGGTTGTATTTATTATGGTGATTGAATATGAGACGAGAGTGCTTTGTGGGTGTTTATTTCTTGTGCAGTACTGGGTATTTGTGGAAGGTGGGAAACTAGGGGAGCTGAGTTTGGGGTAGGTGTCAAAGAGATGGTTAAAGTTAATCTTTAACCTTATGCCCTACTGACTTTCTTCTTCTCTCAACTAAAGCTGAGACTGAACAAGGGACAAGAGAACAGAGGAATGAAAACAGGCCCAAGCGATTGAGGAAGGGAATGAAAATAAAACGCAATTGAAAATCATGATTTCTAAGAACAAAAATGTAAAAATGGAATGGGAAAATAAAAGCTAGGGCAAATGAGGCCAGAGAAAAGAAACCTCAGGAATTCATGGTGTTAAATTATCTCAGTACACGGAATTACAAGAAAGTAAACACCAGTTTAAAAGAGGCATCAGAAACAATTGATGGAAGGCATGTGCAGGGAAAGAAAAAGAGAGTGGAATGGGAAGGAAGCAAGAGATGAGCTTAATTATTCTTTGTTTCTATTTCATTAACTGTAATGGTGTGACTCTTTTATTTCTTATGCATTGTTGAGAGGCACTTCTTTGTGAACCTTAAAGATGGTGTCAAGTATTTCAGACACTTCTTCTATGTGTTCCATGCGCAGGCTGGTGAGAGTTAAGGTGTGGATGCATTTGTCAGCCTGAGAATGGCCCTGTCTGGTTTCATTTGGCTTTCATGCTGTCTCTGGAGAATTAATGGAACAAATTCATTTCCATCGACTCCAGTGAAGCTATACCAGGAGTGAATCAGACTCATTCTCCCTGCTAAATGCAGCTGTTGCCCTGTGAAACCCTCATCCAAATTGTATTTCAGGTTAAACCTGGAATGTTTTGTGATAAAACACAAAAAAATAAAACCAAAGCTTAATTGTTACGATCTCTCAGTGAGTACGGCATGTTGGTGCACGAGCTGCCCAGAGGAGTGGCAAGGGGAGGTGGACTGTGAGAAGGAGTAAGGGGTAAATCACCGCTACACTACAGAGTTCAGGGAGCAGACTGCCTTTCTCTGCAAATTTTCCTGGATTGGAATGAAAATCATTGGCAAACATCCCTGCAGGGTCCTGTGGTCTGTTTGCCTTTGCTGCCTCTTGTTCACCCTCTCTCATCCTCGCCCTCCCTCCTTCAACATCTCTCCAAATCCAGCATGGCTCCAGCTCTTCACCCGGTCCTTGTTTCACATCTCTTCCTTGCACCCTAAAACTTATTTTGGGCTGACTCACTCTCACCTCAACTCATTGACCAAAATTAATCCTTAGTGTAATTCAACTGACTAAAATTGACGTAAATGGAGTTACATCAGAGCTGAAATTAACCCAGTCTGACTAAAATAGCACCTGCCTTTTCTACCGAACCATGGCTTGTCTCTTCTCCACCTCCACCCACATATCATGATTTTAACATTCCTTTCTCTTCATTGCTCTTTCTCTTATCCCGCTGCTGTGAGTAAGCTGTGTTCTCAGTGGCTGGTGTTGCCCTCTCCTCTCCAGCATCCTGTTCTCCTTCATCCCCACAGCACAGGCTGTCGGTCACTGTTAACGGATGAGCTTTGCCTTTGTCCAAGTCTATGCAGCAGTTTTTCATCTTCCATTGGATTTTGCTGTCCTTCATGATAGAGATGCACTGGCTGAGTTCAAAGCCTGGTTGCAGCGGGCACTTCATATGCCTGTAGAAATTACAGTCTTACTCCAAAGAACTTGCAAGTCAGAGTGCCAAGACATACAAAGATGAGGAGGGAAGTTAGAAGAAGGTAAAGCGATTTCCCAAAGGTGGCATAGCAGGACAGACAATGGCAGAGAGGTGGATGTCAGACTCAAAGCTCCTCTTCCTTTTCCATGACTATCTTTATGTCAACATAGCATTTCTCATCCCTAATCTTTGGGCCCTCACCCTCATGCCGTGGTTAAATATCTCCTTTGCTTCCTTTCTCATCCCCTCTGGCTTTTCAACTTCTTTCAGCTTGCCCTTGGATCCTGCTCGTGTTAGCTAGGCTTTCTTCCCTCCTCTTGCAAAAACCTTGGGTGTTTGCAGCGTGCTCCTCTCTGGTTGAGCTGTACTTAACGTTTGGCAGCATGCTCCACCGTTTGCATCTGGGTATCTCTTTGGGGTAAGGATTTATTCCGTAATTAGTCTAGCTTATTTATTATCATGGCATATATATCTGCAGTGTTATGCAAACTGTAAAGGCTTCTAGTTCTAAAGGTCACCATGGGTGTACCTTGTGTTTACCTTCCAAACGCAGATGAGCTCAGAACAAAAGGGACTGGCAGACCACTGAGTAGATGGAGGCAGGGAATCACCCTGCTCTAGCTAATTTCCCAGGGCTGTGTTCATAAAAGTAGGTTACCTAGTGCTGCAGACAAACAACCCAATCCAAACTCGCCCTCTTCCAGCTGACTGAATTAATTGCCCAGCATTGCTATGTAGTCCTACAGCAGTATGTAGCTCCGTGTCCTGGACACCCAAAGCAGGAGCCTATCCATTTCTCATCCTAAACATCAGGCCTACCCAGTCTCCCATGCTGGGATTCCCGTATGGCGCTTCTTGTTCTCCTGTGGGTATCATGACTGCCTCTCATTCTGCAATGTTGAGTGCCAGCCAGAGCTTCCTGGAGGTGACGGACAGAGGCTGTGATGTTGCCTTGCCATCGTGGATTTGGCCTCAAGCTCAAAACAGCCTCGTTGCAGCTAATGCCCTTCAGATGAAGCGTAGCTGGAAAGCCACCATGCTACCTGGTGACCATGGCCACCGGTACATCCCTTACATTGCTTGTCACAGTGTTACCCCAAGCATTGGCATGAGTGGTATTTGAGCTGTAATTTGCTATTCACATTGCTCTGCAGTGTTGAAAGAGGATCACAAGGCAATTACCTTATATGAGAGGATGAAATGACCCCACTACATCCTATATGCAACTTGCAGGAAGAGTAGAAGAATAAATTAAATGTTTGAGAAATGCAAAATGCTAAGCCATTAGTTGCAGTCCTTCCCAAGATCATCTGCTGTCTAATTGCATTTCCTGCCTTACTGTGGCTTAGGTCAATTGTCAGCATGAGAAAGAAAAAAATAAAAATAAAAAAAATCCAATCATCGCTTCCTCTGCTAATTGGCAGCCTCAACAAAGTAGAAGCCATGAAGAGTGGACTCTCTCATCCTGCTTGTCAGAGCAGAGATACTCTGGTAGGGATGGGGATCTGCCACAGGCTGCACCCTTCCCCAGGGGATGCAGCTGCTTCTCCAACAGAAGAAAATAAATACAGGAGGGTGGGGAAGAAGGTGTGAGGGTCTGACAAGCAGAAACATACTGAGCCAGCCTTGCTGGAAGAGTAAAAGGAAAAATGCTCTGGGACACTTCCACAGGAAGATTTTTATTTTTTTATTTTTTTTAAGATCCCACAAAAGGATGGCAGGGCAAATAGAAAAGAGCAGGTGAGGAGGACAGGCTAAACACAAGGAGAGATCTGTGGACTCTCCATCCTCAGGAGAAGAAGGGGGGAAAAAGGAACATGGATAAGCTCAGAGCCATGTCTTACTTCTGTGGCAGCTCCTTCTCCCCCTCCCTTCCTCCTATGTGTTTTGTATGAGGGTACAGCACGGTAACCTACCACAGCCTCAAAATAAAGAGTAGTGGGGAACAATCTGAAAAATACCCCCCTGGAGAAAGGAGTCTCTTAAATACGATGATCAAAGTGTTCAGATATTAACAGACGAGAATAGTTTATGAATCTGGATTAGCTCAGAATCCATTTGATTATTTTTAAACCTCTAAGACTGAAAGCTATAAACCTTCCTAAGAGAAATGCCACTTATTTTAAAATGAGCAGTGAAATCTTGATTAATTGAGTTGCAAAAGAAACGGATCTAAAAACAGGCACTGGAGGAACATAAGTGCATTATGCATTTGGGTTTTGCTTTTGGAAGAATTCAAACCCAGATCTATCTGCTAATGCTGATCTGAAAATGTGATACTCAAAGCCTGAGTTCAGGTGTCCATGTGTCACTGTCCCTGCGATGCTGTTCTCAGGACCAAGATCATCACCATGTCTCAGGCTGGCTGGCTTGGAAGCTTTTCCCTACTGAAGTCCAAGGTAGGAGTGGCTACTCTATCAAAACGTAGGCACTATGCTAGTTACTCCTTGTGTGGTTTTGGGGTGGCCAGAGTGCACCCCTACTTGGAGCAATGTTACAGCCTGGGATAAATGCTGCTGTGCAGTGTGTTGGTTAAGCCGAAGGGTGATTTGTCCACAGAAAGAGCTGCCAGAACAGAGGGAGGGCACGTCAGCTGGTATGTTTTTTATTGCCTTAGTTCTGGATTTATAAGGCAAAAAATTAAACAGCAGATTTCAAGCGTAACTTCCTGTAAAGTTTTGCTTTCACACCTACAACACGTCTCTCTGGAAACAGCCTTTCAGGAGGGAGGTCTGGTCACCTCCTTTGATTTGTTTTCTCTGACTTGGGGGAGTCGCTTGTGCCCACTGGATCTGCCTTCACTGTGGCACTGCTGGACAGGAACACTGGCAATTGAGAGGTAGGGATCCTCTGGAGCTAGCGGTGCTTCTGATAAGGTCCTGAGCAGCTGACTTCTCCTTTATACTGCCTCTCTGGATATTTTTAAGCTAAATGTACATCAGAGGCCAATATATGCTGATCAGTAAAGGGCATCTTCTAAACCCAATAAACACACTTCTACCACATCTTAAAATCTAGCTGTATCTTTCTTTATGTCATGAATCGCAAATCTCCTTGTTCCATGTCCAGGTCTAACCCTACACTTCAGCCTTCTGCATCTCCCCTCAGAAGGTCCCTTCTTCTTTCCTATGCTGCTCCCTTTGCATAGTTCTGCATTTTTTGTGGGTGCTGAACTGCTTCCTACCTGCTCATTTTTGTAGTTTTAGGGCCAACTTCTAACTTCTCTCCCCCCCCCCGTAGTCAAGCCTCGCAGTTCTATTCTTTCCCCCTCCTTATAAAAAAAAAAAGGGCTTCCTATTTTGCAACGGCTTTTTTTTTTAGCCATCTTCTGGGATGGCTAAAGCTTTGTGGGTACCAGAGCCTCATCTCTGCTTCCCACTGCCCTCCTTTCCTGTGCGGATTATGCAGCTTTTCAAATGAGTTTGTTCACTCTTGGACACATTATGTCTCTCTTGTGTCTCCTCCCCTGACTCCCTCTTATCCACCACGTAGCATTGGGACATCTTGTCCTTGTCATCAGCACATAACTTCATCTCCTACCTCATCTTGATGCACTGGCTGGTGGCCTGCTCCACCATATCAAGATTGTCCCACTAATTGCTTCCTGCCAGTCTGCTCCCCATCCCTCCAGCCTCTGCCTGGGACACCCAACCCAGCCTTCCCTCTGTGCTCCGCTCCTCTTCCCATCAGTTCTCACCTGAGCATTTTCTTCTCCAAAGAGTTGGTAGCAATGCCAGTACACAGGTAAGTACACAATACTGTAGACTTGTTGCTGCGTTATCAGCGCCCCCGTTCCTGGTGTTCCTTTGTCTATAAAGCACACTGTGATTTCAGAGCTACATAATTATAGCTGCAATTAAGCATCCTATTCAGAGACTGCATTGCTTATTCCTCACTATTTTCTTTAGCAAGAGCTTCCATTCAGAGTTTGGCTCATGTGCAAAGGGACTCTACAGCTGTCTTTTTTTTTTTTTTTTTTTTTTTTTTTCCCTCCCCCCTCCCCTTCCAGGAGAAACCAAAGTAAACATAGGTGATGTTGATTTGGGGTTTTATTTTTTAAGCTCTTCCCTGTAGCAGTCCTGTGAAGTACAGTAGTATTTTCCTCATTTTACAGATAGGGAACTGAGGCACAGCAGATGACTTGGCCAAGGCCCCACAGGGTAGCTCAGCTGAATTCTGAATTGCAACCAGTTTTGAGTCCTTGCCTATATGGGAGTTGAAAGATTGAGCAAGAGACCTAGGTCAGCACTATTTCTTACAGGAAACTGCCTCAAACTGTTGCCCTGTGAATGGGAGCAACTGGGGAAAACAGCTAAAGGCCTTTCTGTGCGTGCTCATCAGCAAATACCTTGGTGCAAGAAATGAGCCCACGATCACGCTTGTTCCTTTCTGCTCTCTTCAGAGGACTCTCTTACCTATTTACTCTCACATGGAAACAACAGCTGAAAAACTGAGTGGGAGGCCAGAAGCACTTGACTCAGTTGCGGCAATTCTCCAATTCAGCAGCTAGGTTTTCTCCCTGAGGCAGTGTAATGTGACAGAAAGGAAGCATCTGAAAGCATTTCTTCATCCTCCAGATTGCAGTCTGTCACTGCTGCTGCAGAAGTGACACACCTACCTTCCACCGCCTGCAGCTCTTTGGGTTGCTGGAGGGAGGACAGTGAAGGCAAACGCTTCTTCCTCTCTACCCTGAAATCACCTTGTTTCAGGCTTTTTAGCTCTGCCAATACTTGGACGTGACTAATGCACCTACTCCTGCGCTGGGTTGGCAGCCCTTGCAAATGGAACTTAAGACTCAGGACAAGGAGAGCGTGGCTTGCTGCGCACGTCATAGTCTATCCGCAAACTCCTGGATCCTGGTTGCAGAGAAGAGAGTCAAGAAGACGCGATCTCCACCAAGCCTTTGCGAGTCTCTCTGTGGTGCCAGGCAGCGCAGGGAAGGAGTGTAGTGTTTAATAACAACCATGGCACAGGCACCTATTTATTTACTCTTGCATTTCAAGATGGCAAAGGCCCATCACCTCAAGCTAATCTGCAGCTGGGACACTGAGAAGTGGAATACATTCCCTTGTATCCTCCATCCCTTAGACCATCCTGTTTTCTTTGCAAAACTCAACTTTTAACCAACTGTTGCTTTTTTTTTTTTTTTTTGCGGGGGGGGAGGGGGAACAAACCAAAAAAACCCAACAAATAAAACAAAAACCCAAAAGGTAGTATGGTTGATCAGAGATATTTTGGTAAATCATGTGGTTTTGTTTTGGAGGATACCACCCTTCAAAAAAGGCTTCTACTATACAGCTCTCAACCACTTCATCACAAAATGATACTTCCTTTTTAATATCTGCCCCTGTTTTTACTCCTCTTTTGCACGCAGATGCTGACTGCTCTTGAGAGAAATAAGATGTAGGTGAGGGGGAAGGCATCAGAATTTTATTCCTAAAGAGCTGAGCGCCCAAAGGTTTATAACAAGAGCTTGTAGCAGTTTATGTCACAAGAAAAACACTGCTGGGATATTATCAAAGAATATATGATGAGGTGGGCTATTTAGGGACTGAAATTACACAGGAAGGACTGGCAAGAGAGATGTATGCTCAGGACAAGCGCAGTTACAATTAATGCTAAATATAAGGTGTCATATCTTTATCTAATACACAACCTGCACTGCCTTGCAAAGGAAAGTGAAGCAATTAGGCCCAAGTAACCAGAATATACGTGGGAGGTGTTTGAAGGCAGAAGATTTAAAACACTGTAATGGGGTTGGGGGAGGGTTACAATAAGAGGTAATATTTCCTGATAGGTTAGTTTACATCCTTTGGAACACGTTTTGGAACCAGACCAGAAAAGTAAGCAAGACCTTAACCAGGACTTGGCTGGGACGACACCCAAACAAAGGCAAAAAGCAAAGAGACCCAACCCTGCCTACACACACGCAGCCCCTCCAGTGAGTAATCCCCAGGAACAAAATAAATCAAAGGACTGATATTGTAGTTCTGCGTGCGTTTGCAGCTGCCTCAGCCCAGTTCAAAAGCAGGCTTCCCCTTTCTTCTTTCTCTTGAGCCAGTGCTAAGGGCAGAGAGGAAAACCTGAGCTGAAACAATAATGACCCTTTTCTAGAGTAGAAACTGGAATTCACTTCGCAATCCCAGAAAGGCAGGGCCAGGCACAAGTATTTCCCCCCACCCGGCCTGCCACGTTTCTTCTTCTCCAGTCCCAAAGGGTTGGGTTACCTGTGTGGCAGAGAGGGCAGTTTGTTTGCGCAGCCCCTTTTCCCAGTCTTTGAGGTGAGGCTGTTAGCCGGAGGGTCAGGTTATATCAAAAGCGACTGAATCATCAGTTTATAAAAAACTCCATATAGGAAATACGCTTTGTTGGAATGTACTGCTGCGAGAATGGGGAGGGGGGGCGGGACACATGCATGCATTGGGAAAGGGTCTCTCTCTGCTTTTGCCCAGGTCCTTGCTCCTATTTATCATATCAACACACAGACAATACATTGTCTTTTAGAGTGAGAGATAGGGGCTAAGCATTTCATCACAAACTGAAAAATCTCTGCTGCTTTTCCTTGGATGTGGGAAATGTTCGCTTGCTTTTAAATATAAAACTAAACATATATTTGTGAACCTACTGTTGCTTTCATGTGGGAGCCTTAGCTGAACACAAAGGATTACATTGCGCAGCTACAACTGAGTAGAGCACCTAGGATTAAAGAGATTTTATTTAGCTACACATGAAATAGCAGAGCTGATGGCAGCCTCTGGCACAGAAAAAAAACCCCCAACAAGTAGTTTAGCAAGCACTGGAACTAACAAAGCCACGTCTCCTGTGTATTTGTATATTGTGGTTGATTGACTAGGGTGTCTAAGATGGCATAACTTCATTTGAAGCTTTTCATAAAGATCAGGCACTTATTAGTGCTTTCACTTTTATGGAATATCTGAAATCTAATAAGGCACGAACCCACGTTGTAACTTTCTCTGTTGGGGACTGTGATAGGGTCTCTTTTTGCTATCAGGCCATTTATTTTCACAAAATCTGTTGGGATGTAATTACGCTTCTGCCAAACTTGTTCAAAATCAGCCAATGGGTTCAAAAGTTATTAGAGAGATGGACAGACAGGCAGACAGATGCAGACACCATGACCACATAAGCCTCATTTCCATTGGAAATCAGGCTAAAAGAACATATATTGAAATTAATTTTTAAAGGGAACTTGATAGGCAGAGGAGTAGACCTCCGCAAAGTGCAATTTCAAATTTTAAGTGAATTTCATGCTAGGAAAAGCTATTGATGACAGTCTGGAATACTAAAATTGTCCCATCTACCTAAAGGAGAGGAACGGCACAGGATGAGCGCAGGTGCCCCACCTCATCCTTGGATTTCTAAGCTAATTCACACTGAGCGCAGGCGATTGCTTATAGAGAGGAGACAAAGAGCAACTCCAGCCGCTCTGTCCCTACAGCTTTTTGTGCATGTGAGTGCTTAGGGCTAATCACATATGTAAAGCGCTGCAAATGCCTCTGAAGGTTTGTATTTCACCGCTGCCTTGCCTTTATCCCCATTTCCTTGCTCATCCCTGCCAGCCCTGTCCCTGGGCTGCAAGGGGAAAGCCCGGCTTTTTATCCTTTGTGTACGCGCTGCAAACCGCAGTGGGGCCTGAATCTTGATTAGGGCCCCTGGCAACTATCGCACACCACATAAAAATCATAATTTAACAGTACAGCCCCTAGTCTCTGGGATGCGCGTTCCAAGCCGGGGGTATTTATTCAGCCAGAGATGAGGCGCAGGGCTGTTTTATTCCCAGCTCTCACAGCAGCCCGCTGGGTGGCCTCAGGCAAATGGCTCTGTCATCTTCCCATCCGTAAACAGGGCACCCACCTCTTGCTTTTCGGGAGCGGCGGAGCTGCTGCTGCTGCTGCTCTGGAAGTGGATTTGGAGAGGGCTGGCTAGCAGCCAGCTGCAGCCGGTGGACCACGGCTTGCGGCCACCATGGTGCTCTGCCTGCGCCCCTGGCCCCACTCGCCTTCCCCTTTGCCTGTGAGCACCCCTCAGGTGGATGCCACGTCTGAAAAAGGGGGGGGGGGGAACCCCCTTTTAAATAGACTTTTGCATTTGCGCCCCAAATTACAGCCGCAGGCCAGGCCTGATTCTCCTCTAAGCGCTGTGGTCAGGGACCCCGGCGCCGGCCATGCCAGTGGGCGGCCACCCCTGGGACTGGGACGCCGGACCCCCCGGCATGGCCGGTACCGGGGTGAGGGGCCACGCACGCGTGTGGGAGAGAGGGGACAGCCACGTCCCCAGGGAGCCAGGGGAGCGTGAGAGGCCGGCGCAGGGCGGCGCGGCCGCTCCACCCGTCGGGGCGGGTTCGGGCAGGCCAGGTGAGGCGGTCCCCAGCTCTGCCTCTCCCTCCTTCCGCAGCCTCCCGGCTGGCCGGCACTGCGGGGTGCCGGCAGCATGGCGGAGTCCCAGGTGCTCCTGCTGGACGAGTCGCACGTCAACGAGAAGGTGACGGAGGCCCAGGCCCGCTTCTACTACAGCGAGGAGCAGCGCCGGGCCCTGGAGGCGCTGGTGACCCGGGGCGAGGCGGCCTACCGGGAGGCGCTGAGGAAGGAGCAGCTCCGCGACTTTCTCTCCAGCCGGGAGCTGCAGGCCCTGCGGGGCGGCTGGCGGGGGTACGACGACCCCCGGGAGGGCGGCAAGGTGGTGCGGGGGCCTGGCGGCGAGACCCTTTCTCTGGCCTACTGGCCCGAGTGCTCGGACACGGAGGTGCCCCCGTTGGACTTGGGCTGGACCGACAAGACCTTCTACCGGGGCATCAGCCGGGTGGCCCTCTTCACGCACCCCCGCAAGGAGGAGAGTGCGCCCCACCTGAAGGAGGTGGTGCGGGAGATGATCCAGCAGGCGCAGAAGGTAGGGCCCGGCCGCCACGCGAAGCGGGGGCCCTCAACCAGGCCACTCTTGCCTGCCTTCACGCCTGGGCTGAGGGCGCCCGGGCGGAGGGACTGGCTGGGGGGGGTGCGTGGGGTGGAAGGGAGGCGAGAGCCCACCATGGCCGGGCTTTCCTCGCTGGCCCCTGCCAAAGCATGAGGAGCGCGTTAGCCCTCCAGCTGGTCAGGGTCCAAACAACCTGCGGTTTGTTGCCGGTCTCCTCACGGTTTGCCCAAGCCGATGGCCAGGATGGGGCTAAACCCCGGCACCCCCCCCCCCCCCCAAATTGGGGTTTTGTACCCATGTTTTGCTTTTCATGATTCACTGGCTCAAGGGAAGACAGGTCATGATGCTGTGCCAGCCACCCCTCCTGTACGTGCAGGTATCCCTAGTTAAACACAGGGCAGCAAGTTTGTTTGTGGGGTGGTGTTTTTTAGGGTTTATTTTTTGTGGTCTCAACACCGTCCAGCAGCCAGAGTCCAGACAATAAGCAGCTGCTCCTCCTATTTATCTTTGGCTGGAAAGGACTGTCAGTGGTGACAGGGCACATCTGGCAAGAAAACAAACCAGCCGTGACGCTACAAGAGCTTGCGTTGAATAGGTGGGAGGCAATGACGAGGTTTTTCTATGTCTGGGTGAAGTTTCCAGGGAAGACCACCCAGGAAATGATCCCCTTCAGAGCTGACATTTCCCCTGAGGAAAGGGAATAACAGCATAAGACTCTTCATTCCTGCTCTCAGTTTTGCTACTTTCTGTTTTTTCTGCTTTCTAATTAAGCAGTTATTTCCTCCTCCACCTGCTCCCCCCCCTGCCCCCAGCACACACTACACACACAACCTTTGCAGACTTGTTAAAACCACATCTGCTGGGAACCACAAAAAACTTTCCAGAGAGGCATTAATCCAGCTGGTGATCTCCTCAGCTCCCTGCTCGTAGAAATACGTGCGCACCCCGTAATCCTGTTCAGCCACTGGTATGATCAGTCGTTTCGAAGAGCCAGAAGCTGTAAAATGCTTACACTCCGATTTAGCGCAACTTCACATCGTCTTTGCACTGCTGCAAATGCCTCTACAGGCTGCAAGGACTGGGAAACCTTGCTCTTTTCGATAGCTGTGCCTGGCACCTAAAAGTAATTAATTCCTTTGTAGATTTTTATTTTTTCACTGACTGGACGAACTGTGCCCCTCCCAGCCCAAAGGTGGTTTCATGTTTAACAGCCATTTAAGTGTTTAATGGTCCTTTTTGTAGATAACTATGCCTACTGTGTTCAGCTGAGCTGGCCCTGGCAAAAAAAATCTCCAGGTAACAGCTTTTTATTCAGCAGATGAGAGTAGGTTTGGGGTTTTTTTCCGGGAGGGCGGGGGGGTCTAAACAGATACTAGTAATATGTGGCACATGTCTGTGGGTGGCTTATCATCAGTATTTTACAAACATATGTTAATTAAGCTACCTTGCCGCAATGAGATTGGCAAGTTAATGCTTGCCAATCTGTAAATACCTGTGAAGAGCTAGGCACACCTATGGGCCCTATAGATGAGTTGGTATCCATAGGATAGGTAGAGGAATGGGGAAAACCTCTTGCAGGGCTAGACACTCATGCTCTGACTTGTTGTATGTGGGAACGCTCCTAGCTAATCTTGACAGATCACCAGTTGTGGCAGGGGTTTGAGAAGATTAACATGCAGTAGGGTTGCCCACCTCACATTTTGCTGGCTTGGAAGTGCCATCTGCAAGGCAGCTCATCCGCTTTTCATATAGGACTGCAGTTTTCATGGGTTTAGTCCACAGCCTTGCAAAGAAGCCTGAACTGAACCAGGGCCCCAAAGCCTGGAGGTAACCATACTTCATATTGCAAGGCCAGTACTAACAATTAATGGTTTGTCCAGGATGTGGTGTAATTTCTGCAGTCATTGGACTCATTGCAAAGGAGGGGATGGAAAGAAAACAAGTTCATACTTCTGCTATCTGTTCTTGATCAATTCCCTGTGTGCATGTTCTTACTTCAAATGAATATTATCTGGCATCCTTGCTCCTAAATAACTACATCCATACCACAGTGTGTGGAGGGGAAAAGCAGCATAACAGGCCTGAATTAATGCATGAACTCTTCATACCTTTAATTATAATCTGTCAGTATATGAAGTTGCTCAGGAATAAAGTGGCACAAGTTCACTGTATTTTAATTTTCAGAGGTTCTAGTAACATTCCCTGCATCTTGCTGCTTTGTGCTGGGAAGTGAGAACGAAGGCAGGACCTGAAATCCAGTTCTGCCTAGCAGAAGTTATCGAGGGACTTACTATTAGTTTATAATGTAGCTCCACAACAGTTCACCTGTATCAGGAACCTACATGTTAATGATGAGCATAAACACAATGTCAGCTCTTTTTTTATTTTTTTCTAACAAAGAAAAGCTTGTGTTGACAGAAGGAACCTGACTGAGCAGATGTGTTGGTCGTTCTTGGCTGTGCAAGCAGAGACTCAGCAAACACAGTAGGGGACATTTACTGTGGCATCACTTTGCCAAAAGCAATTTGTTCAAGGGTATTTTTCAAAGGAAAGAGGTATCTGGTGAGAATTATTTCCCCTTCCACAGAGGTCTCCTGCAACTTGAGCTGCACCTCTTCTAAACTTCAACTGAAGAAATTCCTACTGTTTGATCCAGTCTTCAGCTCCGTTCACACGTGTGCGTGCAGTCCCCCGCACAGTTTGGCTCATCGCTCTGACCCCAGCGGCTGGGAAGTTAAAATTAGAGACCTGTATTCCCAGCATATGGTCACCATGACAGCTCTGACCTGGCAAGCTGATGTTTCCTAGCGGGACTAGGAAAACAGTAGTTTCCTTCGTTCATAGCCTCCAAATGTTGGGGAGAATAACTCTTTCAGGCAGAAAAGTGAATTGCTATTTCTAATGGTGTAAAAGATACAGAACGGGAGAGAAAGACAAAACATATAACATCAGCATTAAAGTTGCCCATAACCTTCTTGGTTTTGTTGTTACTCATTCTATGAATGTTCAGGCTTGTCTGTCACGTCAGTGCAACCTTTTGTTTTTATGTAAAATCTATGCCTGGAAAGAGGGATTAGTTTTATACCCGAAAAAATGTACATGTGAAAGAGGGGACGATCATTTTGCCTCCAAATCTTGAACACACATACACACACACACACATGCCCCTTCCTGACAAATATGAGGTGTTTAAGTTTGGGCTCCATGAGACATTCCTTGGGAAGCCAGCCCTGAGAGCAGATTTCTCACAGGGAATTGGGAAAAAAGGAAAATAAAATTCTTGTTGTCTGCACTATGCACCATGGCTGAGGATTCAGGCTCTGATTCCTCTGCACATTCGTTCTTCCATTACTCACCCTCTGATTAAGTGTTAGAGATGTGTTTTTCACTCTTCATTTTCAAGCTATTTTCAGTGTTCTTCTTTGTCTAAGTGGATCTTTACAGAGGCAATGGAAGTTTCACAATGCAGAGGAAAAACTAGGTATTTGGCCTTGGCATTCCTCAGGCTGCTGAAATAAGCCATCTTCCCCTAGAAGTACAACTCTCAAAGGCATTTATTAAGTTTCTTCCAAAGTGCAGCAGGAGCCATGCCAGAAAATTACAGGATTATTGGTAGTGCTTGGGCATATACATCCCTGTACTTTTGTCTCCCCTATATCCTCCTCCTCCATATTCTGGTATCAGTGCTCTCCTTTATTTTGCACCACTGTGATGGGCCACCCTTTCAGTTCCTACTATTTTATTCAGTTGTCTGTCTACTGTCTTCTTGTTTCCAGATTATTGCAGTGGTCATGGATGTATTTACAGACCGGGACATCTTCCGCGATATTGTTGATGCAGCATATAAGCGCTGGATCCCAGTCTATATAATCCTAGATGAGGAGGGTGCGAAGCTCTTCCTGGAAATGTGCAGATGCCTTGACCTCAGTGACTTGCAGATCCGGGTAAGATATTCAATACCGAACCATTACCTCCTGCAGGTCTGTGGCCTTTTCCAGTTGTAGTGAATCTTGGAACTCACTTGGACAGACCAACACATCTTCCTCCCTACAAATCATATCCCAGCACTTAGACAGGGGTTGATGGAACATAGAGGGATAAGAGAGTGGCTTGCTAATACAAAAGGAAAGAGAAAGGAAAGATTTGGATTTTTTGCCTTTCACCTGAGACAGTGGTCTATGTAGTTTCTTGGCTCTTGTTGCCTAAAAATTCCTGTTTGGGAAGAAAACTGTCTGAGGAAATTCCTGTGGGTCTCCTACGCAAGGATTCAAACTAGAGTCCAGAGTAGCTCTTTGAGCTGTTGGCTGCATGGATCCCAGTTATATATGTGTTATAGGACACATATACTCTGTGAAATCAAGACTTTCCTGTCCAGCAGTGGTCATCTGGGAGTGATTGAGCTTGTGGTCCTCCTTTGCCTGAGAACACAAGGGACTGGGGAGCATAGCTGCTCCCCAGTTCCATAGCAGAGTATGCCTTCATATAGCGCATGCAGCACAGCAGAGTAGTCAGCCTCACTTGGCTGGCAGAAGCGGCCTCAGTAGGATCTCATTCCATTACATACAGACTAAATCCTCTGTGTGTTTATAGTTAGTATTGTATTCCTTGCTTTTTTCATGTTTTTTAGTCACTGTCACTACTGCAGACTTGTTCCAAATACTGAAAAAGTTGCTAGGTTGGAAACAACCTATAGGATGCAAGACTCGCCCCTCTTGTGACCCAACTGTTCTTCTAAGCAGTGAAAAAAATAAAAAAAGTGCCTTTTTGCCTGGAGGGAAAAAAAAAAAAACCAAACCTAAAACCAAAACCCACCCAAAACTCAAAAAGCTCTGAAGGTTTGAGAGACTCATATTAACCATTTTAGGAGAACCATCTTAACTCTGGATGAGAATGACTTGCATATATCTGAACAATGCTCCTGTGAACTACCACTCTGCTCTGAGTTTCTGGACTTCTTCATCAAAAAAGACATCCAGCCGAGCAGTTTTCTCATCTTTCTCCAAAACAGAGATGGAAGTTTCTTTCCTCTGGTGTCTTTGAAAGCAAGACACAGCCATCATTATAATAGACGTGTTTCAAGCTTCACAGGTATTCTGTGGCCTCAGCTCAAGTCTCTTTCGTACAAAACTCTGAAATCACAGCAGTAGTTCCATTTGCTCTGGTACCTGTTTTCCAGTACTTTTCTTACCATGTCATCGTGTGCAGGAATGGTGACTTCAGTACTGCATATTTTAACTCCTGGATAGAGTGAATGAAAAGATGCCTTGGTGTTTTAGAAAAAGTTGCAGTGCTGTTGGAGAGGTGAGTTGTTTTTTGTCCACCTTCTTCGTCATTAATCAGTAAGTGGTCCCCTTCTGCTTTTTCTCTTACTTCTTTCTGCATAGGTATCTACACAGACTTTACACTCCAAAACGAATCATCGCAGTGGCATTCTACAGTAGTGACTAGGTCCTGCAGCAGCCTAGTTGCATTACAAGGTCACCTTTCCCAAAGAGGCAGAGTTTGAATTGATGCCATCAAAGGCAGGAGAAAATTCGTCTGTGTCCCTTCTGCCCTTCCCTTCTTTCACAGCAGCCCTTCTAAATACAAGCTGAAGGAGGTCCATTGAGAAGAACTTTTTAACATCCTCTTTGACCTAGTTGTGCACTCTTCTGCAGAGCTCCAGCCCACAGAGTGCTGTCCTTCAACTTTTTTCCCGTGTTTTTTCCCAGCCATCTCATACTGTGTCTTAAATTCCCCTTAAGGGTGTTGTATTCCTTTTCCGGTATGGCTAAGGCTTTAGTTAATCTTGTTAAGGTCAATGCAGTTTATTCCTGTCTATGGTACTATGGAAGGACTGTGAAGAGTCTTCCTGTAAAGGGAAACAGGTCACTTGCCTCTCAAGGAAGGTTGCCTCTTAGTATCCTGCCTAAGGCTGCAAGGCTGCCTTGGATGTATCTGTGCTGCTTCTTGGTTCAGTATGACAGAAATAATCATATAGTGATTCCCCCAACCCCAGACTTTAGATACCCAAGGAGTCTCAAGCAAGGTTTAGTCTTCCCCTGGAGAACTGCCCCCACCCCCACCTCATTGATCTAATGTGTCTAGGGTTGTTTTTAACTTTTAGTGCTGAAGACCCAGATTTAAAACAAGAAAGCAAGCTGGTCGTCCGGTCTTGTTCAGGCAGAATCATTTTGCCCCCATTGCTTGATCACAGAGGATGTTGGAATTGCTGAGGAAGAACAAGAAACTCTAGTGCAGTTAACTCTATCATTCACCCATTTCTTACTTATGATATGTCTTCCTCTTGACATCTGCTTTGATGTCTGAGTTTGTTCTACAGATTTTTAGCAACAAAATTCTCTCCTTCCACCGTCTTTTTGTGTAACCATTTTGCTTGCTTCAAAAATATTTTCACCAGTGGGCCACAGTTTATCAGCAAAGGAATTGCATACTCCTCCCTCCTGCCCTTCTCACGTTTTGTTTGGAGTGCTTGTGTAAGATTTACAGGATGGCTTTTTCTCAGAAAGTTGCAGCAATTTGGGATGTATCTTCAAGGTTTAGAGGCAAGTTCTGATCCCAGAGAAAGACAGAGAGAGATGACACACTACCATGGGCTGTCATTGCTGCAGGGTCAGGATGCTTATTCTGTCTTCTGTCGTCACCAGATGCTCAGATTGTTCTGTGGTTCCTGCCCTTTTGTTTCCATTGCCCTATTCATCCAATGCAGAGTGAATACTTCAACAGTCCTAATACAGGGAGGTCTACTGTTAACACTGGATTTTGCCCTTTGTCTACATACAGTGCTAGGTATTTTCACAAAATTCCTGGCTATGGTATCATTTTGAGAGGGCAAGGTATCATGATCTGCTGACAATCTCACAGGAGGAAAATTGCTGTAGGAAGACAGTATCTCAGTCTGCAAAGACAAAACGTTCTTTACTGACTCCAAGCATGAAATGAGAAAAGCTCAATTTTTGTCTGAAGGCCAGAGATCACTAGAAATGCATTTAAATTCAACGATCGGCACATTCATCCCGGGATGTTAGTAAAAGTATGTCTTGTGTGTATGAGTCATATGACTTCCTGAGCCTACAGGACATGGTTTGCCAGACTTCTGTTATGTTTGACACCAAGAGTGTTCTTTCGAGATCACAATGAATCAAAGTTCTCATAGATGTAAAATTCGTAGCCCCACAAAAAGTCCTCTTTTTATTGACCTGGGAGTGAGTGTTCTCACCAGTTTTTAGACAAGTTCTCTTCCTCCCCCTGCTTCTGCTAACCAAGACCCCAGTAGCAGACACTCCTGATCAAAGACAAGGAGTTCACCAAGAGCTCCAAGCAAGCCCAGGGAATGAGTTATCTGCAGGAAGTTCACCTTCATGTTAATTTTTACATTCGTTTTCCCCACATGTAAGGAGTTCCTTCCCTCCCTCCAGGAATTCTTAAAAGTTTCTGCCTAAGAAATTTCTGAAGTTTCTTTTCAGTTATTTCTTGTCTCTATCTCCTTATCCAATCCTAACTTGAGGGAGAAGCCAAATGTAATGTGATGCGGTGCTATTGGTTTTTTAATTATGTGTTAGAGAATTCTTCTAGGCTGCTTGTGACCTTTTGAAAATGGGGGCTTACAAGCACTTTTTTTGCAAATTTCCAAATAAATAATACCCAGTAATGACCTTGGCAGGCCAGGTTCAGCTAGCTGCATTCTGTCCTATTCTACTTGAATACCTTCAAATTTTACTATTTTTTCAACAAGCATAACTTTTCCAAAAACTGTTCAGGGCAAACACATAGGATAATTCCACAATATTTCCCAGCATTACTTGGTAGCTGCTTCCAGATTGTGGCTGCTTATGTGTCCCTGTATAAGATAAGGACCTACCACCCATCTTTCTGACCTAGAGATCTGATCATCAGAAATGAGAACCTTGCAAACCATGAATAAGAAAGATTCCTTGTCTGTTGTTACTGTGGTCCTGTCCACATGAATCCCATATCTCTCCTCCTCTTTCCGTCTTCTGTGGAACCTCCTGTGCTCAGGTGAAGCAGTCATACAAGAAAACAGAGGACAAGAACTACCTCAGCAGATGCTATTGACTGAAGGGATCTGATTTTTCTAGGGACAGCAGAAAGGGGATCTCTACATTGTGAAAAAAACACAAATGTAAGGGTCTGTTGAGTCACTGTCATCTATCAGCTACTGCTTTGGTCTGTTGCCTCTCCTCTATCTGTTTTAAATCTGTTATTTTATAGAAGTTGTTCATGCCATCCATCCCAACTTGAAATATTCCTGCTTGCTTTGCAACATATATATTGGTTGTTCTAAGAGGGAAGGTATATACAGGATTCCCTGGTGGAAGTACTTGCAGTGCTTGCCTTTAGGATGTGTCTTGTGTATCCTGGCTACTCAACCCCAGCCTGTGAGCACTGCTGCTTGGGTCTGTCAAGGGACAACTAAGTATCAGTCACAACACAACCTATTACTGACTTTCTAAACTGGGTCTAATTTAACTTTCTGTGGATTCAGGGTGAGGTTTAAAAGCGCCTCACAATAAAACAAGAAAGACTGATTCCTTCACTGTTTGTATTAGGATGCTCTGTCAGGCTTGAGTGTTACCAGTCCGTATTAAGTTGCTGCCAGGGAGATGTTAGTCACTGCTTGTGATGAGCAGTGGTGCAAGCCTGTGTAAAGGAAATGTGGAAATTTAACACAGACTGCAGCTTCCATAAGCCAGGATATGACAAATCTTAAGCAGGCTTCCACAAGAATACAGATCTGGAGGGGTCACTTCTATCTGGTGAACTAACTGGTCCTCTACCTGAAATATTTGTTGCTACTGTAACATTAGTGCTCCCAAAAAATTGCTGCAATCTCACCTCATTTATATTTGTCTTTCCTCTTTTGTTGTTGTGTAGTCTTCAGTACATCAACCCGGGCTTGTTCCTCTTCTGTACAGCTTAATATATCAGTATAGAAATGCTCCAAGATCCTTCAAGGCAGAAAACATTATACAAATAACCTGTTAAGTGACTCGATGTTTATATGACTTTGTGCTCGTTTTCTGCATTTCAAGATGTATTTATGCACTCCTGTGCCTACTTTGTTCAAGGAGGTTTATGTGTTCAGCTGTTTGGTTCTATCCCCTCTGTGCCTTTCTAAGTGTTATGTGGAGCTCAGTTACTGCAGAAATTCAAATGTGCTATCTTTCCACCAAAAGAAGGTGATATAACATACAAACACAATAAAATCCACATTGGTTACATGCTAAGAAACTTTCTGCTCGCACAGGCTGGTACTTCTTGATTCACAAAGGTGCATGACGTGTCAGAGCTGTTGACTGATTTGAAGAACGGAGGTCCTTCTTGACACTTGCAGTCAATATTCCATGATTCGGCAAATCTCACATCCAACTTTACTCAGCAAGGAAAAAAATTATTTCAGGTGATCAGCCAGCTGACTACAAATGTTATTCTAAATACTGGAAAAGGCACCCTTTCTCCTGTGCTCTACCCAACCCGCATTCAGCATCCCACACATATGACTCACTGCTAGGCCTTGGGCAAGTCACTTCATCTTCTTCTCTCTCAGACTCCTCATCTTTAAAACAGGGTAATAATACTTTCAGCAGTGTTGGGAGCATTAATTAGCTAATGCCCACACAGGACTCCAGACAGATCAAGCAGTAGATGAATGCAAAATAGTAGTATCATCAGTTACTGTTAGTCAGAATTTGTACTGCCACTGCTGTATTTTAGTGGGGAAAATAGGAAGAGGTTCAAAAGGTAAGAGATATATTCAGAAAGCTGTTTTTTGAAAGAAATCTGCATTCTTATAATCACTCATTCTGCGTGCTGATTTCTATAGCCTATCAATATTTAAGCTGTCAGTGAGGTTTATAATAATAGGACTTAGGTCTTTGTGGGATCTGAGGCTGCGCTAGCGTTAGCCAAATCCTCATGATTCTTCTGCTCTGCAGACGGGCGAAGAGTAAGGCAAAGGTGAATTGACCTTCCCAGAACATCACAGGGAATAGTGTCAGAACTGTGATTACACTTGGGACTATCTGAATCCCAACCCTGGATTTATTACTCCAGATCACAATACCTTTTAGCTTTTCGTTGTTACAGAATTCTTACAGAAACAGATGGTGGAATGAAGAAAATGGTCTAAATTTGTGTGTCAGACCAACAAGATAATTCGTTCTAAACTTACACTGACAGTCAATGCTTTTGGATTTTGTTGGGGTTTTTTTCATGTTAGACAGTAGATATACCTGTTTGGCGATTCAGCCTCATGCAGCCAGGACCCATGAGCGGAATAACACTCAGTCCAATGCGCAAATACGTTCTTATAGTATGTGCCCGCACACATCTGTTGTAGAAAATCATGTAACTTTAAATCTATGTTTTCTCTGTCCGTGGTAGTGCTTTGTTTTATTACTTGTAGGTTTGCTGGCCAAAGGGTACAAGACAGGAGGTTTGAGGAGAGGTATTATCTTTTTCTAACTACTTCTGCTTATTTCATGAAAGGTTTTTCCTTCCTCTTCAGAAATCCTTCTTTGCTGAAAGTGGAGACTCTTATCCTACTCCTTTTGTTCAAAGAAAGTTCTGTGTTTTTTCACTCTCTGTTGAACAGTGAGGAATATCAGTGGACACCGTAACTGTTTGGGGTTCTTAGCAAAATGATAAAGGTCAGGGTTCTCCTTTTGTTATAACAGACAGAAAACATCTATGTTTTGAGCAATAGAACTGTTTCCTCCTTTATTCTGTAATAATTAAATTCTCCAGTCTTCTAATTTGCCCAGTTTTGTCAAGTCATGTGTTGTTGGGATCAGATCACAAGCACAAAAAGAACGTCATACATTACCCTCCAAGTAACTGTGTCCTTTGCACTGCACAGGTGTTGCAAAGTTCCTTGATTTTGTGGTCCTGCTAACATAGTCTGGAGAAGAGCTCATGAGTGCTGTGGAATAGGGATCAGAATTCAGAGAGCACAGATGTGATTCAGAGCTTCCTCTGATTCATTCCTCTGAATTGGGCTGGGCCTTCTGAGCTACAGCACAGGACTGGAGATGGAGGATTATTTGATTTTGAAAGCATTGTCTTGCCAGTAGGCTAAGATGAATAGCTGAAGACAGCAGGCAGGGTTACAAAGATGCTGACCTATTGGACAGGGCTATAAACTGATGGAGGGGAGTAACTTGCGTAGACGGGATGACAACGGGTCTTACGGCGCTATGCTTTCCTTTCTGCAGCCCTTCTGATTTCTGGTGGCTGATACAAAATGAGCTGTAGTCCCAGAAGTAGTGAGATAATGTGAGTGACGTGTTAAGACTTGGAGCTGGCAATTATCTGATTCTCTGCCCTATTTATTGTGACATTTTCTCTTTTCACCTCCCTGTTAGAATATCCGCATACGTTCTGTGACAGGAGTTGGGTTCTACATGCCAGCAGGGAAGATCAGAGGCACATTGGCATCCCGATTCCTGATGGTGGATGGTGAAAAGGTGGCCACTGGATCATACAGGTGGGTCGCTCTTGCTTAACGCAAAGCAGCATTCTTTGTATAAAGAATGGCTTGTGGCTTTGCTTGAGAGTCTTCTTCCCATGTCATTCCCTTTCTTATCCTAGCCTCTGTAATCTGTTTGGCATCTGTAGAAATTGGAGTGGGATGACACAGAAGGTGGCATAGAGCACAAGGTGTTCCTGGGAGAATGGAACAGGTCCATACTAGTGGACTGTTTCAGTGGGCTAGAGATAGTTCCACACTGCATCAGGTGGTGGCCTGCAAGGACTCCCCCACCAGCCACTGTGCTCAGTTCTCTTTAGTGAGGTTTTCAGTCTGGAGACTCCTCCTGTTCATGCAGTGCTGCTTTTATAAAAGGGTAAACTGTCCTTCAGAGTTTTAGGGCCTTTTCCTCCAGATCTGTCTGCATGCCTAATGAAAAACAATAATAAAGAGCTTCACGAATCTATCCTGACCCATCTTGGCAAGGACATATAGGCAAATGGTGCAATGCTACATATTCCCATGTAGTGTCTTGGATATTGTTAGGTGGGCTGGGTCAAGTATGCACCCAAAAATCTAATGTTCGTTCTGTTTCCTACCCTTAGCTTCACATGGAGTTCATCCCACATTGACAGAAACATCCTGCTAGTCTTGACAGGACAGCACGTGGAGATGTTTGACGTTGAGTTTCGTGAACTCTATGCCATCTCAGAGGAAGTTAATTTCTACAAGGAGCTGGGTATTGCTAACCCCTTCCTTCCTGGAATTGGGAAGCCAGGCCTTCATTCCTCCACCGTGGCTCGGAAGTTCATTAACCCCAAGTATGGTTTAGTGGCAGGGGCAACCCGTGGTGATATGATGCTCTGGGCTTCACGACATAGGCAGGATAATCAGGGGAACATGGAAAAGCAGGAAACAAGTGAGTCAAAGAAACGGTTAAATCAGTTTCTGAATGACTTAGTCACATTGGAGCAAGAGTTCCCAGAAATTGATCCACCTCTGGAGAACTTGAACAAGCTGAATCGGAGCCCTCAAAAACTGTTCTCCCGGCTCCAGATGGACCTGAAAAATAAATCCAAATCCAGAGAGTCTATTCGTGACGTGAAGAAAGAAGATGCACAGGCCAATTCAAAGCAAGGAAAACGGTTTGCCAGCGGGCTTTTCAGTCGCAAGGCCAAACGGTCTCCAGGCTCAAGCATTGAGGCCAATTCTTTTGCCAGTGAAGGACATTCAGGAGAAGATCTTGGGAACATGAAACTGGAATATGAGCGGCTCAGCATTGGCCATGCCAGTGTTCGGAGCACTGAAGGCATCTCAGGTAAAACCTCTTCTACCAGCATATTCTGCTTATGTGTCCCTTAGTTCTGAGTTTGGTTGATTGGTGCAAACATACTCAACTTAGGCATCTGTGAGTAAATTCTGTTATTTCCTCTATATTAAAATGAGCAGGACCAAAGAAGAGTAGAAGTTGTATCAAATGAAGCATAATTCTGAAGGCAATTTAATGACAGTCTTATTGTAAGGTTGGTACTTCTCATGTAAATGTTTTCTGATGCTTCTCAGCAAGCAGGTATGGGGCAAATGCAGAGAAAGGTGAATGTCTCCTTGTGTAAAACAAGTTGCCTGTGCAGTTCTTGAAGTGTACTGCCCTAATAGCAGTATGTTCAGTGTTGTAGTGGGTAGCATGGTGCGGACAGATTTCCAGTGTAACCTCTCCTTTCCTCATTTGGGTTTTGTCAGGTGTGCTTACTGTGACAAGGTTACTGTTGGAGAAGGGTGGAAAATGTGTTTATGTTGAGGTGAGGGGGCAAGGAATGGAGGAGAGAGTGGAATTTTTTTTATTTTTTCTTTTTTGCCCCTTTATCGCCTTCTGAAATGGAGAAGAAGGTCATGGAAATAGAAGCTATGGAGAAATACTAGATCTCAACTTTTCTTTCTTTGCTAACACGATTGATATTTTCACCAAGTCCTTCCAAGGCTTCATCTGGTTGAAAACACAAATGATAAAGATTTCTCCCAGTTTATGGGTTCATAGCTAACGTTCCAATGTTGTAGATGTTTTGTCAGATTGAAGTAAATCTATGGACTATTCAGCCTGGTTGTCTTCCTCTCTCTGGGTGTCAATACATCCTGCACCAGCAGGAAAATAAACTAGTTCCAGGGAGAAAATTTCTCCTCAACTTGTCTGGCCAGAGACCATTCTGTGCTCTGATGAATGCGAAACACAGGCCTAGGGAGACTGAATTCCCTTGAGACTGCCATGATGTGAAATGGAAAGACAGTCTCCTGAGACTAAAAAGAAAAGCAAGGTATTGGCAAGGTCAACAACAGCGATTGATTAGGTTCTTAGAAATATTTCTGGCTGAACACACAGACTCAAAAATGCCAAATGAACACAAGAGAGAGGAACTGTAAGAAGGCATGGATGGTTTATTTAAGACTATAGTAGACCCATTTTAGGATGTGCGTTTGGCATTTGGGGAGGCAGAAGTAAACCCTGATCTAAAGAGGGCCTCTCTCCAAATTACTTTACATCTTGAGCACAGACAGTATGTGCTGCTGGGCCCCATTCCTCAGAGCCAGGAAAAACAAAATCAGTGAAGACCTATAGGAAGATGTATGGGCATTGCCTCTCAGAGGAATGGACCTGAGGGCTTGCACTACCCTCTAGTGACAGCAGTAGCGAATTGTGTAATCTCTGATTTGTCAGCACTTTACAGTATCAGAGATTTCCTACATTCCTCACTGTCAGCTGTTTTAAAGCAGACAGCCCACCATTCCCGCAATGTCATGATGAAATTAGGCCCCGATTAAGGCATGAAAGAGATTGATGTCTCTAGTTGAACAGTGGGGTGCTGCACCCTTCTGGGGCATTGCACAGTCAAGGCAGGAGGGATGTCCCTGTTCCTTTTAACACAGTGGATCTGTGCCAGACAGTCTGATGCTTGGTCTGGACCATTTCCACAAAGACACTATCATGCTATTATGTTCAAGTTTTATTTATTGCCACTGCTACTTCCTGAGGGCTGCCACCTCTTTCAATAAAGGGGAAGGAAGAATTGAGAACAGGTGCAGGGAAGGCACAGAGGTCCAGGGAAGGCACAGAGGTCCAGCACACTGGACTTCCCGCTGTGCTCTTCCTGACCTGACAAGTTTTTCCAAGGAGTCCATGCAAGTATTTTTTTGTTTTATGCAAATTGAGAATGCCTGTTCATGGCAGCAATGGGAGACTCCACAACTTTTGAAGTATGGTGTAAGTAGACTTAGGTCATCCAGTGTTGTAAAAGGCTGGTGGAAGATCACTGCTTGTGTGTTGCTTTTGAATTGAATCACTGTTCTTGAGAGAAAGCTTCTCTAGTCTAGTGGTCCCAAAGTGGCATGTGAACAGAGATGGCAGAGGGCACACTAGAAAAATGGAGACTCCTGACAAAGAGGAAAAAAATGAGTTATCACAGAGGATCGTGCAGCTACTTGATCAGCGGGACATGCTTCATTAGGATTTAATAAAAAATTCGTGAACGTGGGCATAGAATAGAGTTCTAGCTTCAAGATAAAAATAGGAGGCACTTTGTTGTTGGGTAACTGTAGGACTGACTTAGTTTTGAAAGTTTAAGCTGTCTTTGAGCAGGTCTAGTAAAAACTGATGCTGTGATACTCTGGGTGACAGAAGAGAGGTAAGAAGTGGAAATGAAGGAGGGAGAAGGTGCTTGGTATGCAGGCAGGTTAGGATGCAATTATTCAGAGCTTCACAGTTTGAAATAGCTGCCCTTACCTTTTGTAAAGATTAAACAGCACACTTAAGCCCTGTGGGCCTGCCTGTGCACACATCCTCCAAAGTCACTATTAATTCTGTAGTACCACAGAGACGCATCCCATCTTGCAAATGCATAGAGAGACCAGATCCACACCCCGAGTAGCTCATAGAGTAATTGAAAGACATTATTCAAGCAGGTTAGAGGTCAGGTTTAGTCTTGTAGGAGCAAATGGTGATGAAGAGAATCCGAACTGGGAAGGGAAGTGATGAAAGTGCATTCTGTGACAGTCTGAAAATCTGTCAGGGTATTTACATGCTAGAAAAGGATAGCTACAAGTCAGATAGCTACACTGGGAGTCTGGAAAATACAAGGGCTTCAAATAGTAATGTTCCAAACTAAGTGTCCAAATTAACATCCTGAGGTGTTGTCCTAGCACGCTGCACAGAGACTGTGCTTTGTCTTACAAGGCTTTCTTAAACCACATCATTAAATTGACACAAGTCTTGAATATCACTGTTGCCTGCTTAGGAGCACAACAGCAGCGGCTCTGAACCTGACCAGAATCTTGTTAATTTTAAGCTGCTGCTGGGCAGACTGCGATCAGCAAAGACACTGATGTCTGTGTGCAGTTTCTGGGAAATACTGCAAGGGTTTGAAAGCTGTATGCCTTTGGAAGGCGCTGGTGGTTTGTTTTGTTTTCTCCCCTGCAAGAAGCAAAGTGGGCTCGTTCAGAAGGGTCTGCTGTCCTGAGTTGCTCCATACATCGGCCTTCGCTCCTCATGAGTGTTGGTTGCAGAACACATATACTTAATAGCAGGACTTTGTGTTTCAATTTTGGGTGCTTCTTGCAACAAGAAATGGGGTTTACACGGGGCACTGCAATACTGCAGAAATAGCGGCTTGGTTATCACCAGGGTTTTTCAGCTGAAGTGGGATCATGGATGGGTGGTAACTGGAATTTTCAGCCTCTTTTCTAAAGAGGAAGAGGGGAATGTTGTTGGGTGCATACAAGGAGAGTATGCTTCTACTCTAACTGTAGCAGGCTCTTTAGAGAAAGGTCAGAAGACAAGAGTAGAAAGTGAGAAGAATAAAGGAGTTGGGAGTTGAGATTAAGCAGAGGAGAACAAGACACTTTTGAAAGTAAACATGAGGGTCTTGAATGTGATACAGACAGGAAGGGGAACAGGGGTGGTGAGGAGATAGTGGTAATGATAACCGAGTAGTGACATACAGAATGGGTCAAATGGGGAACAGGGGTGGTGAGGAGATAGTGGTAATGATAACCGAGTAGTGACATACAGAATGGGTCAAATGGGGGACAGGAGGTAGGACGAAATGCCATGGGGAGATGTGGGGAGGAGGCAATAGCATACAGAGCAGCCGCAAAAGTGAGGGCAGGTTGCAGTGCAGCCTCCCACGTGGTTATCAAGAAGTTGCAGTGTGGAAGAAGGTGGAGAGAAGGAGGGGGAGAGGAGAGAGCTCTTCTCTTCCCCATCACCTACAGATGAGGAAAACATTGCTCAAATACGCACAAGCGAGAGAGTGACATGAAAAATGATTCACTTGAAGCCCAGTTCAGAGGCAGTGCTTGGGTTGAAAGCTCCCTCATCTTAGCAAGGTTGAGACTTCTCAGTAGCATGTCACCATGACCTGTGGCAGTTTTCCCTCCCCATTCTCACCCTGTACTGGCTACTGGCTCCAATTGCTTGGGAGATGCACATATATCTTTCATCTGTACAAATATATGAGTGGGGTCTGTCCTTGTTCAGAGTGACTGCAGCCACATGGCAGCCCCTCTCAGTACGTACTGCCCTGGGCTGTAGGTCACATAAGCCTTGCTGAGCTCAGAGCACAGCAGAGTTCCCTTACGTGCAAAAGCCTCTGCAAACACACTTCAGTACAGTGCTTGGAAAAAATATGCTGGTGCATCCAGACCAAGAGTTGCCTGTAATGAAGGAGATCAGACAGCAGTGCAAGCATTGAAGAGTACAGATACTGGGAGCAGAAGGAATCCATAGAGTGAACAATGAAAAAAACTAAGATGACAAAAAATTGGGGCAGCATACTGTGCTAGTTAAGTGAGAGACCCTGAGGCCTTGGGATTTGTTTTGCAAAGGAAATAGTGGAAATACTGGCACTTGAGATGTTTAAAATGGGATGTGGAAAAACCTCTACTGAGAATGTGTGTGGGGATCAGTTGTGTGAGATGTCCTGACATTTTTTTTTTTTTTTTTTTTTTTTTAAGTTAACCTTTCCAAACTCTAAATCATGCCAAAATCGAGAGCTTTGATCCATAAGAAGCGCTGCATGCCATCACACCAAAGACCATCTAATCTGCTATCCTGTCTCTGAGGATGGCCAGTAACAGGTGATCACAGAAGCATAAAATATAAAGCTTGTATACAGAGGTCTTTCTCTGTTCCAGCAGTCTATGAAGTTTCTGAACTGGCAGTTCCTTCTGGGCCTGGCCTTAATGAATGCATTTAGTCCCTTTTTAAAAATCCTTTTCTACTTTTGGCCTCCACGGTGTTCTGTAGCAATGAACCCTGAGTTCATTGTGTGGTATGAAAAAGAACTCTTTTCAGGCTGTTTTAATGGTTTTCTTGATGATTTCATTGAGTGACCCTAATTCTTACGCTGTCAGATGTTGTGATGACCACCTCTATTCCTTGTCTCCTTGCTGCTTGTGATTTTACAGACCTATATCATACGTGTCCTCAGTCACCACTTTTTCCAAGTTGCAGGTTCATGGTATACGTAGCTATTCATTATGTGCGACCTGTTTGACACCTCTGTCCTCTTGTTCGCTGGCCCTTTTCCAGTTCTACCCACTAACAGAGAAGCAGATTAGTTTTGTTTCTTTAGTGTGTGGATTGATGTTTCACTCTGCTTTCTTGCCATCTAAATTACATACTGTGCTGTCATAAATAAGCCCTCTTGTGATACCTAAGAAAAATAAATCCTAATTGTAAGTAGACACCTGAAAACTAACATACCTACTTGCCAAAAAACTATTCAGACATCAGAAAAACACAGGTTTAGTTTTCTTTCTTTTTGTTTAGAGAAACCATTTGGGTTTGTCACTGCACAAGGAATTCACAGCAAAGGCAACTGCTGCACTCCCAACACAGAACAAGCTGTTCCAAAGATTCTCCTAGGTACTGGGTTGCAGTAATGGTTGTTACACTGAAACAGCTGCCTGTAGCTGATGATAAAATATGATTGATTGATTGATTGATTGATTAACTGCCTTTCCTGGAAGTGTATTTAACTTGAATGGCAAGCAGGTCTGCTTTACTCTTGAGTTTACCCTGCAGAATGTCTTAAGATCATAAAATACCAAAGGTATTGTGCCCTCTGTTAAACGTACTCATCCTCACTCAGTGGGTTAAATGCTTGCTACTTTATATAGCTATTCTATATAGCCTTCTGGGAACAAGCTGTAGTTTTACAGCTGGGTCTGTCAGCTGCTATTATCAGCAGTGTTTTATAAAATTGTTCCTGGTAACGGGAGAAAAAAGGTGTTCGAAATGACACCATCACTTGGACATAGAAGTAACTTAATACATGAGTTAACCTGTTGGTTTCAGGTGTACTGCTCATATGCCAAAAACTACTTGCTGTATGTTTATAGGATTGTCTAAAATGGCTTGATTTTGCCATACTGCCGTTATTCTCCAGACGTTTGTGAGATTTTTTTTTTTCTCTCTTTGTATTTATTTCACTTTGTTAGCAAAGATCAGAGATAAATTTATCAGGCCAACATTGTTCCACTTTTTGTTCTGATAAGAACATTGTCATCTGGTGCTTCCTTGTTCTCCCAGACTTTTAAAATATTTATTTATTTTTAAATTGTGCAATAGGTTAATTAACTAATTAGTACCATGTTAATATATATGGTCAGGTTTTCCAGGAAGTCCTCTATCTCTTTGTTTTTATGTCTTTGTTGCTTCATCTTGGGTGGAGTGACTTCACAAATAGTCCAAGAGGCTGATCTCACTTGCCCTTCCTTTCCTTCTGTGCTTGCTTATGAACATGCTTTACTTTCCCTTTCCTATGATGGATGTGAGAGCACTTTTCTTTAACCTTGTCAACTAACAAGATCTCCCTTCCAGTGAGAGTCTCATCTGTTGTTTGCTTTCTGTTTTGTTGCCACACCAGTTCCTGAAAGGTAGTGTTCACGTGTTTTTTTAATTCCTTCCCCTGTCACAGAAGTTGAGTCTCATGCCTTGGCTCCAGGGGCTAGTAGAATTCCTTAGGCTTACCACGCACTGTTTAATTACTTAATTTGAGAGAGCAAACTTGCTTTCTTGCATGATATGAATCTGCTCCTTAAACTCAGTGTGACTCTTTGGGGATGCATGCAGCCTTACTGATCCAGAGTGGATGTTTCAGACTCTGGTGGAACTTGTTCTTCCCTGAAGATAAGATCAGCTGAACTTGGACTATTTGGCTGCTCCTATGGCAACAGATCTGAGTCTGGGTGAGGTGACCACATCTATTTTTACTAGTTTTGCTAATTGTGGTTCTTGATGAGTGCTAGAAACCTGAGGCTGTGACCTGTAAAATGAATCTCTATCACTCTCCAGATAAAATGTGGTTGATGGTGCTGGGGGGCAGAGGGGCAAGGAGCAGTGGTTATGAATTCTGTTGGAAGTCTGCTAGCGGAGGCTGAAGGTACAGCAGTACCTACAGCAGTCTTCAAATAAGCAATCATTTGCTCCTTGCCCAAGATGCCACCTCTTGCAACCAAGTCACTAACCTCCCAAGGGGGGCGGGAAGGATGGGAGACATTTGTTGTTCTGTTGCTATTTTAAAGAACAAGATTAGCTCTCTTTGGCATTTGTGTTGTGACCCTGGACAATCCCAAAAGGATGCCTGTTCTCCAGATCTTGTTTACTCTTTGGCTTGTCAGCCCAGGTTTGCTGATCCATGTGGTGTACCATGGGGCCTTCGCTTGTGGTCCTGGTTTTGGACAGAGAGTAACGAAGCTGGGGCTCACAGCTCTTTCTTTCTAGCGTGAAATGGTGAGTGGTTCTGAATGAGCCTCTTGGCTAATGCGTGCCTTCTGGGTTTCTTTTGGTATGCATTTGTATATTTAATGTATGCGTGTCCAGTGAGTTATGCTGGAGACCTTTTCTAAGTCAAACAAATAAACTCTTTACTATGTTACATTCAGATAGTTTTGTTCATTGGTGTCGCTTTTAATTTCTCAGCTACAGTTCCTGGGTTTGGGGAATTTTTCTGTTTATTTGTCAGGAACCTGTACTGTCTGGATTACAGCAGGTTTCTGTGTAATACATGAACATCTTTGGCCAACGTTTGGTGGCGCATGTTAAAAGATGTGTGGGCAGCTAAACTCCCCACAAGTACAGTGTCACATGGCTTTGAGTACCTTGAAAGAGACTAATTCGTTCCTGCTTTCTTGTTGCTGGAGTAGGCTGTAGCAGCTGTCCACTTCAGTTTTTCTTTATTTTCTTTATTTTTTACTACTGCTCGCTTTGCGGCTGAACTGTATCTTGCTGCAGCTATAACTGCATCTGACAAAGTGCCACCTCTGTTTCCCTTTCCATCTTTCTTATATAATTTGTACCCATCAGCAATGACATTTCATTTATGAAACTGAGTCCCTCTGCTACATTTCAGTTTTACCTGGTACAATGTAATCCTTGACATTTAAGTAACTCCCAAGCTCTTGTTTCCCATGCTCCCTTTGTTTGTGTATACAAAAGCCCATTTTAAAATTCCTGACCATGTTTCAGAATAAATCCAGCCTCTATTTTACTTTTGGGCATTAAGGTACATAAAAAAGTATTTGCAGTAAACAAAATCTTTGTTTTTCAGTGTTTAAAGTCCACATAGCAATTGCATTCATAGCATTTAAGAGGAGTCTGTCTAATCCAAGCTTGTTTCACAGGGTATGTCAGGACTCTGTGGATTCTGAGCCTCTTTTCTTCATAGTATTAGCACTGACATCGCTTTCTGCCTTTTCTTTTTCTGGACTTGTTTTAGGGAGGTTCTCCAAGAAAGTCAGAGAAATTTGTCCTTCCCTTTGCTTCGCTGCTGCTTTAATATTACACTTTTCTCTTCTTTCTTGACACTTTTGTCTGTGTTTTTTTAAAATCAGAGAGCAGTCCAGGAATGAATGACCTCTTAGTGTCCCTAGACCTTAGGTCCCCTGTCCCTAGCCTGTGAAAGAAATGCAAATGTGGGAATCCTCATTAATAAGCAAGGCTCAGGAAAAGCACAATCAGTGACTGTAGGAACTATGTTGGAAGAGAAACCTATGGATGGAGATGAAATGGTAAGGCTTTTATGCATGTAGCAAGGCTGGCAGATGTTGACCTAACTCTTTGCACAACACCTATTTCTGATTTTTCTTGCAAGTCTGGGCATGTATACTTGGGGAGGTAGGGTACAGAAAACCACAGTGTAACATACAGCACCCCAGCTACTCCATTCTCACTCCTAATGTGGGCAAATTTGAGTGCTTTTCAGCAAGGTAGGCAAGTAAGGGACGGTAGCTGAGAAATGTCTGCACAAGAAGGTTGGGGCAGTGTAGCTGGTGCATCCTAAATATATAACATAATGTGTCGATATCTCAAGTTTTGGAGATGTTTCTAATCCTGCTTCTTGCTCCCTTTCCAGCCTGTCTGTCTGCAGTATCAACTTCTGCCTTTTCATCTGATTTGTTAGGTTTTGTTTTCTTTTGCTAAAACATTAGGTATGTTACTTGTAGGAGAACTATAAGCATAAAAGAGTCCTGCCTGTCTCAGGTAGAAAGCAGCAACTTCTAGAAGATGGGGAGGACAGAAAGTCATGATTTTATAGACACTGCATATGTGAAATTGCACATAACCAGGAAAACACAAACAAAAGAATTTGTGTAGAAAGCAGAGAAGCGAAGTACAACATTTGAATAATGAGGATTGTAGCTATTATAGAGGGACTAAAACCTAGAACATAAAAATGAGAGCTGATTTTAATGGATATACATACAGTAGCATAGGGAAGGATCAGGGAGGTCAGATTAAGGACATTTTCCGTTTGTGAGTATTGACTGCGTTCAGGGGGTCCTTTGCCTTTTTAATTTATTTAAATCAAAAAAGTAGCAAATATCCAGTATGCAAGAGAGAAAAGTATGTTGCACCAGTGGGCTATGGACCGATCAGCATTTTGCATGGGCGCAGGGGTGGATTTGGTACATGCCTGCTGTGGGCTGTGTTTCTTCAGCTATTTGATTTACCAGACTGGAATGGCTGTTACAGGAAGGATATTGCTTTCTGCAATTGGACCAAGAGCTGATCAGTTGCTGGATGGAGCGCTAATATCAAGGCTCTCCAGCCTTTGTCCTGTGACAGGTGTTGTGCCCTTTTAAATAAAAGTGCCCAAAGCAGTACTCACAAGCCAAGGGCTAAGACACACGAGCTAAATGAACATGAGAACATGGGGTGTCAAAGAAATAGAAACACTTCTGCGAGATCCGCCTCCTTGTGATATGGCTGGTGGGACGCACTGGTCTGTGCTTCCCCTGAACTGGCTACAGACTAATGGTAGGATGGAGAATGGAGTGGGGGAAGAGCAGACGAGAGCAGGCTGCTTGCTCTGGAGCTGGATCCTACCCCAGGCAGAAAAAACAAAGGCGGTTTTGCAGGCCAACAGGGTGTGTGGGATAGGAATGTCAGTTGTCTGTATCTGCAGAACTGCAGCAGCCCAGGTCTGGGGTTTTGCACGCTTGGGATTGTGAAGAATATAAATGTTATACCTGAGTGTTTATGTAGGCAGACCCTTGTGTCTGAGGTTCCCCCTAGGACACATGAAAAGGTGTAAGTGCTGATGCTTAGTTATAAAGGGCAGATCCATACTTGCCCCTTCTTGTGTTGTTTGGTGGGTGTTGTGCTTAAGAAACGTGGGGGGTATTTTATTATCATCATCATGCTCTGGCTTTTCTGAAACTTCAGTCCTACAGCAAGCAATAAGGAACTTCCAGGTAGCTGGGATCTAACTTCTGTGGAGGGGACACTTCCACAAAGAAAGATAATTAAAAGGAAAAGCTAGCTCCCTGAGAAATTACAGTATATTTGGTGAAACTGCGAAATCTCAAGGTGGAGATGCTAGACAACCTTGGGAAAAGGGCATTTACCTCAAGTGTTTGAAAAGAAAAGCTATTTAAACTTTGAAAGAGCTATTGGTTTTATTGTTGCAATATTTATGATCCTCTCTTTATAGGTCATGCAACCATTTCCTTAGTTATCCTTAATCTCCTACTAGAAATTCTTTCCCTTAGCTGGCAGTCCCCTTGTGCTGAGCACTTGCACTGCAGAAACAGAAAATAGCAAGTCTAAACAAAGTGGGATCATTTATAGTTGTCTTGCTAAGTGCACAACACATCTGCAAAAGGATCAGTTGCTCTGATTTAGCATGGCCATTAGTGACATTTTGCTGCCACTGAAAGGAAGGAAATGGCTCTGTTTAGTGTCCTGAGGTATAACTGCAATAATCATAGACATTAGAAATGGAAAAGGCCACTAGGTCACCTGGTCCATTGCCCCAGTACAATGCAAGCAATTCACCAATGTACCTTCTTTAGGACTTGGTGTTATTCTACCACTTGTTTGAGATTCTCCTTCACAGTCTAATAAATCTCATAGGAAGGAAGTTAAAAAATAACTTTTTTGAGAGGTACAGTAGGTAGAAATTCTGACAGGCATTGCAGTGAAAGAATGACCCGTCTCCTGGTTTATCGAAGTATCTGCTATTGCCCTTTCACAATGAGAACACTGTAATATATTCACTTCCTTTGTTCTGTATTTATGACTGCAGCATATCAATAAATCATAAGTTTTCGGGAAGGAAAAGTTGGAGCGGTCTCTACTGGTTTCTCACCAATTTCCAAATCACTTTTAAAGACATTAATTCAGCTACAGAGCTAAAGTTATGCTTCTGCAAATCCAGATTAATTTCCCTGCACCCAATGGGGTTGTGCTGGATTTACACTGGAGTTACTGACAGCACAGTATGACCAACAGCTTCCTGTTTGCATCCAAGGAGACAGACTCACCAGAACAAAGAGAGAGGCAGACAAGCACAGGCGCCAGCTACGGATGCTGTACCCTGCAGCCAAAAGGAGGGTGGTGTTCCAGGCAGGCTCCATCTTGTTTCAAAATCTTCCATGTAAGTAGTGCTTAGTATAAGTAATTGGGAATTCACCCATGCACAGCAGCGATGTTAACGTGAGGAAACCCTTGGAAACACTGTAGGGTCTTTGCACTGAATACTGCTGCAAAAGCAACTGCTGCAATAGAAGGTCTTCTGGAGGAGTTGGGCTCCCTTGATAAACACAGCCTCCCTGTTGTCTTGAACACAGCCCTGGTGTGGAATGTCTTAGACGAGTAGCTTAAATGTACATTTGCCGTGCTGTTTGTGCACTAGCACTACCCTGTTGAAGCAGGACCGTAGGTTACAATAGATCGCAGGGTTAGTTTAGGCTCTATAAGGTCCTAAATGACCTTATCTAATCCAGCAGCAGAAATCAAGTGTGGTCCAAGCAGTGGAAGCAAACAGACTAGAACTGAGGGGCTGAGGGCTCTCGAGAGGGAATGCTTTCTTCTTAGCAAGGGCCTTTAATCCAGAACAGCAGTCATGAAAGAAAGAACATTTTGCTCACTTTCAGAAAAAAAGGAAGCAAGCCCCAACAAACTGTTGACTTTCCTCTAGCAAACTGGGAGTTGCATTAGGGCAGGATTAGGAGGAAACCCCTGGGGTTTTTGCTTCCTTTTTCCCAAGTGAGGGAGACAGAAGCTGGTGTTTTGAGAAGGGCTGTTTGCGCATGATAAAATCCACTGGAAGCCTGACTACCTTTCCTTCCTCATGCAAAACAAAACCAGCACAGTGGGCCAAGGTCTGCTGTAGCCCCTGAGCAAAGGAGCCTTCCTCCATTGGTGCCTGCATGCAGTTTATCGGTGTCTCCTAAGAGATCATCTCCCTGTACCAAGAGGTCTTATAATCACTCCCAGGAGTTGGCCTACGGGCTTTGCCCACGCAGCCCCACCCTGAACTCCCAGCAGCAGATCCCGTGGCAGCCACAGGGAACCTGCTGGCAGGTTTCCACTAAGGAGGTGACACAGAAAGCTATACTCATGAACCTGGGTTTGACGTTGCTGCCAACCATTGCAGTAGAAGAGCTGGGACAGCAAGTGAGTCATGGTGTTTGCAAGTAGTCAGGTTTGAGTAGTAAAGAAAAAACAGTTTGGCCCACCCAGCTTTGCTGTTTTTTGTTCCTGCAGCTACTGGAGGCAAAGTCATGAGAATGGCTGCTGCTGCCTTCCTCAGGGCTGGCCAAACATCTCTCATGCGGGGTGACCCTGCGCCATTTTTTCTTCGTAGCTTCTTCTTTCTGGTACTCATATCCCATTGTCGCCATCAATCTTCCTTCTGCCTCTCCACACAGCTATCTCTGCAGGGTCTTTGCCAGGGACTCCCTGGAGCTGATCAGGGATGATGCAAGGGCGAGGAGGAGACTGCAGCTGATGAGCGCTCCGTGTGAGGGACAAAATACGCCCTTCTGTGTGCAACGCTGGCCCTAGATCCAAGAAACCTCCCATATAGCTTCCCACTCCCTGGCACCTAACATCTTTCCCACCATCATCCTCATTCTTCCTTGCACTGAGATTTTCAGTAACCACATTTTTTCACTGATCCCTGGTTTATGCTGTCTTTCAGCTGTTTTTATCCTCTGTCTTTCTTACTTACATGCTCCCTTCCTGAATTATTCTTACTTTCAGCCCTCAGGCCCTGCCACAATTGACTCTGGGCCCCTTTGCAAGTGTCAGTAAACAGTCAAGTTAAACAACTTGGGGGTGGTGGTTTTTGAGGTTTGGGGGGTTTTTTGTTTTTTTTTAATAAAAAGGTAACTGTTATGCTTCCCCATCAAACACCAGTTTTGGGAACATTGGGGAGAAGAGGAAGCCTGTGAAGAGGGAATAATATAGCCACCATCCAAAGTGAGAGAGTTGAAAACAGTCAAATTGTAGCTGTAAATTCCTAATCAAAATTGACAGCAACTTCTGGGTTTTTTTTTTTCTTTTTCACCTGGGCTGCCTGAAGGAGGCACAATTTTCCACACGGTGGAAAAGGAAACTGATTTCCCTCCCCCCCTAGATTTTCTGCCCTGCATTCTGCACACTGCACCGTCCTGTCCTGCAGTAACTCCTCAGTCTACCCTCTGTTCTCCAGGCCTCACTCCTTGTTTTCTCGTATGTTTTTCTCGCAGAGTATTATTCCTGCTCACTATCTGTGTCCAGCTCACTAGACCAAAGAAGGGCAGCAGCTTCACTGATGAGTATTGCTTTCAGTCCTGCTGACAAGTGTGGACAGCCCTGCGCTTTTTTACTACGGACAGTCTCGCTTCCACAGGCTAAGGAGAAATGGCAGCCGTTCTGCTCGCTTTGATCTCATTAATAATAAGGGACAATGGGAGCCCTTTTGAATATGAGGAAAAAGCTTGAGTTAAAATAAAAAATTAAACAGCATGCCCAATTAATTAGAAGCACAGCAAAGCCTTGGAGAGCTGCCATCTTAAATTACTATACAGCTACAACTCCCAGAAAATAATAATAATAAATATATATATAATCATACGCTCCTGCTGTCCTAATAAGAGTTTGGGACAGAAGGTGGGGGCTTCCCCCAGGATCAGTATTGACTGTACATGTGTGATATTATCAGATGTAGGTTCCTTATTTCCCTCTCACAAGTGCACAGGCATATACATATCCATAGTTCCTGTGGCATAGTGTGCCCTGCCCTCTTCTTTCTTCCCAACCTTATTCTTCTGTTGTGACGGGGCTGGTTGACATAAATTGGTACATAAATGAGCATTGCACGTGAAACTGGCTAACTTGGGAGAAAGAAAAACTCCAGTGTAGATCTGAACCTTGGAAAATGGAGGGAGAAAGTGCCTGTAGCAGTTACCCTAAGTCTAGCTGTAACATTCTAATGCGGTCCTGATGATGAAGGTGGACCTGTGACAATAAAATACTATAATTGCTTTTACACACCTATACTTCAGTTTTCATTTAGGTTCAGCTAAAGGTGACTCAGAACAGTTTTGCACAGGCTGCTGCTGGTGTCGAGTATCACAGCTCTAACAGAGTTGGTGGAATGGGGAGGTTAAAAGGTAAATAAAATCTTGTCTGAAGAGCCAGATGACCTCTGTCCTCAGCATAACCGCTCCAGTGCTAGCCAATAATTCATATATGCACACTGGTTCGCTTTCAGCTCTGAAAGCACAAAGCAGGCATCTTCCCCTGCCAACACAGTGAAAAAATGGACAAAAAAGACTGTTTGGGTAAAAGAATACAGTATTATTCAAAACATTTTCCTAATTGCCTTTTTTTCCATTAAGAAAGCCCACATGTTAACATTGTTTTGCTGAAAATGGCAATATTTAAAATAGCTTCAAATAATGTTAATGAAGCATTGTTTTAATTTTGCCTCCAGGAAAAAAACCAAACCAAAATACTATTTTAAGTTGTTCTCTATTTAAGAACATTGCCATCATATTGGTAATTTTTTCCCTTTAGCTGCGGGCTGACAACCTTCTCTTTTCCCCTTTTCCTTCCAACAGTATTATGTGAGCACGACAGCACAACAAACTGAAACTTCTGCTAAGCACTTTGCCCAAGACATGCATAAACTGCTCTTGTTTCTATTGCAACTGCGTGTCTTTCTTGGCTATGACACATAAAAATAGGTAATGTCAAAATAACCCTATTAAGAACAGTTATAGATGTGAACACGTCTGACTGGGACTTTCAGCTCAGATCCTGAACACTAACAGTCATTAAGGATATTTTTTCACATTTTTTTGTAAAGCAGGAATGTGAAGGCTAATCACCTGACCAACGTACAAATTTGAAAATTACATTTGACATTATCTCCCTAATTTCCTCCTGCTATTTCATGTAATTCTAGTATTCATTACTTCATTTTTTTCCTTAAATTGCTCTTTTGTGTTTGTTCTCTGCTGTTATAGGTGACCTAGAAAGGAAAAATTAATTGGGTTGATATCTGCTTTTCTCTATTTTAAATACAAATTCCTTTTTCCTGTCCCCATTTTTACAGCTCCCAGGCATACAAAGTATTACTTCCTCTCTCTCTTGCTTGTTCCCTGAAAAGCTACGTGAAGGATGCAGGAGAATGGTTGAGAAATCTCACTGCTCAACTGAAGAAACAGGAAATGCCAAATCCTTAGCGGATATCTTTTCTGAAAGTAGTTATTAGGATAAATACTTTTAAATAAGGATAATTGGTATTTTAAACGGTATCAAAAAGTTTCAAAATATTCATGTTTTATTCCTTTGATGTCATATGCCTGCTGAAGCTTCACTGAAGTCTTCTAGGAAAAGGATAGATAAAAAAGCAGCTTCCAGGGGAAAGAAATAAGAGAATAACCTAATCAGCCTTTCTTTATATATAACAAGAGAACATCAATTCTTTTATTACTTTTTTACAAATCATCTTTTTAACAACAGCCACCTTCTTTTCCAGTGCTGTGTACATTTCAGTCACAGGTAAAGTACAGCATTATATCACACGTTAAACACCACATTTCAACCCAAACACTTAAACATAATGCACCATAAAGAGCATCAGCATACATTTTACTGTGGCTTTCCAAATCTCTTAACTGAAATGCAGGTAACTAACTGGTTACTTTCTGTGCCCACTAGATAGCTGCTGCTTAAAGTGTCTGAAGCAGAAAAAAGACAGGGTTAGCAAAGACTATTTTTCAGTATCAGTAGCTTATAGTGACTGACTATCCAGAGTCCATTCAGGTACATTACTTTAAAAAACTCAGTAAGCCTGTAAGAAAGATGTTATGGCACTGTTGGAAATAATCAACCAGTGTCAGAGCTAAAAACCCCTGACTTTCCATTCCAGATACCAAAGCTGCTTCTAGTGGTTTGTCTCCTCTCATTCCTGCATTCAGAATTGTCCCAAGATGGCAGCACTCCTTGTCTGTTTAGAGAAGTCCCTTCATGCAACCTCTTCCTGTACTGCATCCCTGTCAGGTGCAGTATTATTTGTGTTTTTGATAGCACAAATAAACTTTATTTTAAAAAAGAAGAGGCCATATATTTTCATGGCATAAGGAGGCGGGGTTGGAATAATTAAAAGGTTGTGGAACACTGAAGTGTTCATCTCTCTCTCAGGCTACAGGCCCTGTGAGGTTTGATACTTCAAGACCTTTGCAGGCAGGGTCTCAGCCTGCTTCTGCAGAAGCTACAGGGAGCACATTCATACTGTAGTGAGACCGTTCCTCTGAGCTTCAATTGTCTTTCATGTCAGTTGTCCACCAGAGTAAAGATCTTCCAACAGTCCTCACCCTGAAGAAGCCCAACCTTTCCCAGCACCTGGAAAGGCACCATAGTGGCAGTGTAACACTGACATCCAGTGGATGAAAAAATGCAGTTTCACCAGCCAACCTGGTCCCATTGTTGGACAAAAGTAGCAATGGGGGAGGTAGAAAAAATAGGAAGAACTATTTTGCTCATAAGCATTTGGACTTTATGAGAGCCAAAAACTAGCCCAGGAGCTGTGATCCCCCCCCAAATCCACAAGTGAACCTGGGTCGGAACTTCCCAGTCATCCATTATAATCTCAGACAAAGCGAAAAAATTTGCTTGCTTTCTACAGTTCCAATTTGTTCTGTAGCGTGAAACTACAGGGACAACGGATCATGGTACCTTTTGCTCTACTGAAATTAAAACATCTGGTTTCCTAGGCTTATGCAAAATCAGTAATATTGCTTCACCTTGATTTCCGTGTCCTGCTAGAAGTGCACCAAAACCCTGAGCAAAACATATGAAGGAAAACTTGCAACAGAACACCAATAAGGGGAAAGGGAATCTAAACAGGGAAATGATTTTGTTTTTCTTTTTTTACTTATGGCAAAGACAAGGTCAGTATCTTGGACGTATCCTTCTCTCCCAATGCATGCAATCTGTACTTTCAGTATATAGGTGATTTCTGCTCACACGAAGAAAAATAGATGTGGATACAGACAGGATATAAATAATTTCTGCTCAGTGAATAAACAATGAGGAACAGAGGCAAGGTGCATCCCCGATTTATACTACTGTTTTATATTGATCTATATAGTGCCTTTTGCATTCTTTAAAGCACTACGGTAACAAGTATGTACATATCCAGTATAAAGTCTTATTCATATTCATGGGGCTCTTTCCCCCATCAATCAATGTAAAAATCAATTACCATTACTGAATGGGGAAGGCATCAAAAGATTCAGCACTGTTTACTGACTTGTGTAGTCTGAGTTCATGTGGATCTTGCCTGCTGTCCGTGCCAGCAGCACACAATGTTTTTCTGTGCTGGCAGCTGTCCCTCCTGGTGATGACTAACCTGTGAAGGGCTCTATCGCTCTTCCAAGATGGACCGTGTTTTCACCGAACACCCATAGGCCTGTTCACTAATATGCCAGGCACATCACATCTCTATAGTTCTCTGTTCAGCACCAAAATGGTATTTTCAGCTGCCCCACTATTCTGTTGATCAGGTTGTAACAGGATTCTCCAGGGCAGATCAAATGAAAACATTGCACTGGCATGCAGCCCTGGGTGAGGTCAGGAAGTGACAGCCATTAAGATAACAGCAGTCTTCAAAAATACTGGAGAATAAGAACGAGAATGAGCACAGAAATTTGGTACAAGCAAGGATACCTTCTCTCCTCCTAGTTTATCCTCCACATGCTTCTGTTATTCCATGTATTCCCCTCACTGCTTTCTCTCCCTGTCAATTTCAGAGACTTATATGCTCCTCTGGCCATGCTCTTCTGTTCTGCTAATCCTAAACCCTTCTTTGTCCCACATGGGTCCTGCTTATACGCCTCCCGTCTTCTTCCTTCCCTTTCTGAGATCCAGCAGCGCTGCCCCATGGCTGCTCTCCAGACCCTTCCAGCCCTGGGGTAACACTGCTGCAGCTTACCCCCACCTTCACATCGCCTCCCAGGAAATTGTCTCCAGGTCAGCTCCTGCCTCAGCCTGTCCCCACTGCCCTCTTTCTGGCTCAACCCACTCCATAGATACTGAAGATCAGCATTTATTTTTAACAATTACGTTTATGAATGGTATTGTAGTCACTGCAAAACCATTTTTCACAGGTTTTCCCCACTGCTATTCACAGCTTCTGTCTTAAAATTTTAAGTCATTTTAAGCCTGCAGAGCCTGCACAATGAAGGGCCTGTAGACACTCTGGACCAAGCTGCCTGGAGTGTCGTGGCCTGCAAAGCCTCAGGCCTTGTTCCAAAGGAAACCACAGCCAGCTCTCAAAGCATGAAGGGCACAAGCCGCTTTGTGGAAGCCGACAGCCAACCTCCTCTCAGCCCTAACAAACCCCAGATTCCACCCATGAAATGTAAAACACGCACTGGCTCAGTAATCAGGGCAGCCCGGATCACTGGCCACCCCTCAGGCCGCCCTGAGGCCACCGGGGACCAGCCTTCACAGCCGAAACCAAGCCCTGAGGCAACATGAAGGCCGGCAGGAGAGAGGTGGACTATAAACCTCCCTCCCCCCAGCTCACCGCGCCGTGTCCCCGCACGTCCGTGTGCGGGAACAGACGGCAACACACACGGCGGGGTGACGGGGCGAACCCTGCTACCGCCGCCGTGAGCCGTTCTGACTGCACCCTCCCCACCTTCCCCTCATCCCCCTAACGGCCGCGCCGGCGCCCCACGGGCCCCCGTCACGTGCGCAACTGCCCGGGCCACGTGGGGCCCGGCAGGCACGCAGCATCGCCCCGCCCCTCCCACCGCTTCAGGCGGCCCAGCACCTCCCTCCCCGCTCCCCCCATCCGCGCTCCAGGGAGATTGACAGTGAAATCAACCAATCAAAGGTAAGTCCTTCCCTTCCCCTCCCC
>VFFE01006705.1:181733-207793 GCA_008921705.1 Burhinus oedicnemus
AAAAAAAACCCGAGCTGTTTGTAGCAAAATGAGCGAATGTGTGTTTCTGGAGACACTTCACTGGCTGTGGATAACGCTGCTTGTAGGATGGTATCTTGCAAGCTCAGATCTGTTTTCTGAAAATGCATGTAGGAGTATCTACTACAGGATAGAGGTGAAGCCTGTTGAATAAAGCCAAATTTCAATAAAGTGTTTTCCTAGCTAAAGTAGACGTGCTCACTACTGTAAATGGTACTTCGGTTTTCCATGTTTAACATTTCACTAACATTAAAAATATTTGTTTCGGTATCTGTCCATAAAGTTTACTACTCTTTATTTTTTTCAGTCCATAATTACTGTTTTTTAATCATGACTTGTTAGGTTTCAGTGTTGCATTTTCATGCTCTACAAAAACTGAATCTTCCTGAGAAGCAGTAGGTAGACCTTTGGGGTTTGTGTAGTTCTGTATTTGAACAGTCTGTTTTACTTACTAGTTTCCAGTCATATTGCTATCCAGATGAATTGGATTTTTGTTTCTGCTACAGCTGTTGTACAGGTAACAGCTTGGGTTCACAGCATCAGCGTTGTTAAATGCGTACATGAATTCAAGCATTTTTGCAGTTAGGTAGTCTACACTGAAGTTGCTCAACAATTCCCTCCTCTCCTATAGTGACTCTCTGTAATGGTACAGATTCCTTGGAACATGTGTGCTGTTGAGAAGCGAGGTAAATGCTCTCATCTGCTGCATTACCTGAGGTCCTGAATTTAAAGATAAGGTCAAGTTTTTCTTCATAATCCACAGTTAGTGCAGGGACTGCCATGTAGATGTAGCTCGGGGGGTGGTTTGGAAGGGTGACTTTTCATCTGTGTTTAACTAAGTTGGAGGTAAAACTGGTCAATTCTGCAATGAAGAAATCACCCTTCCAAAAGGTGGGGCTGAGGAATGGGGAATGGAGTCCAGAGTGGTAGTAAATATGTGTTAGTTTTTCTGCTGTGGAGTTCTGGGGGCAACAAGATGCAGGAGGATCTCTCTTTGTAAAAACTAGGTGAGGTTATCATTATACCTTTTACTTTCATCTTGGTTAGCTATATTGCATGTAAATATTTCATGAATATACAATTTTATGTAAAACTGTACATATGTATAGAACTAGCTCAGAAGTTTCAGTGCTAATTGGTAAAATTCTAATGTGCATACTTCTTTTGTGAACTTGATCTTGGTTTCTGTTTTCTCATAATGTTGTCGACGTGCTTAATAAAGGGAATCATTTCAATCCTATAATGTGGAAGTACTGGAAAAAAAAAAATTAATTATAAAACAGTCAGTGTCTCTTGATTAGGCAGCCTTATGAATTGGTGCGTTTCTGCAGTTTCTGTGTAGCTGCAAGTTTAGCTGGAAATCTAAGCTTTCATTTAAATAATAAGCTCAAATATTTGGAAATAAAAATCTTAAAACTGTGAATCAAAAAAAGCTTAATCTACCAGAGTTTGTGTGACTGAATAGTCTGGTAAAACATTTAGGTAAGAATGTGTGTCAGTCATGGCTTTGCTTGGTGTTTGATGATTAAAACTTGATGTTGGAGGATGACTTGAAGAGAGCTTCAGGAAGAGAATTTTGTGTAATTCTGAGGTAGCATATTTTACCTTAGATCTGCCTTCTGTTGTAGGAAGTATGAAATTAGAAATTTGTTTTGCAGAAGTAATGGATAATATACATCATATATAGAGATAGCTGCATCTAGAACAATAGGATGAATAGCTGCATCCAGAATGACAGAAAGAATTGGAGGACTGCTATAGAATAAGTAATTTGAAAATATGTTCAAATGGGGTTTGTTCTCTTGGGTTTTTGGGTAGTCTTTTTGTTAGAGTTTTTCCTCCAGTAAAGCTGGTGTATTTCTGCTCACAGAAGAGATTGGATTTACAATTAAGCAGTATGAACTGGAGATCATAAAATAAGTCTAAGGAGCTTAGTTATTGACTTGAATGAGTTTATTAATAGTCTACTTAATGGCTCAGTTACTTTATTCTCCATTTTCTGCACAATGCTTGGATACAAAGTCTCTTGTTCTAGTCACTTATTGCCATTATCGTGTTTATTTTCTCAGAGTGTCTTTTTATACGTAGATATTGTCTGGTTTGTGCAATAATAGTAATAATGATTAACAGTCATTCTCCAGCTTCTTTGCAATGGCTTTCCTCAGTAATTGCTCTCTGGTGCAGCTATTAGATTCACAAATTCTGTCTGTACTGAAGATTTACAAATTCTGCAATACTTTTGCTTACTGTGTACCTTACAGCTTACAGCTATTCAATTCTTTATTGTTAGATTTTATTTTTCACTCAGTCTTTTTCTGCGTATGACTTCTGGATCGGTAAATGTGTCTTTGAAGAACTGGCATTTTTTGCCTTCATAGGATAAATTAAACATACTTATCACATAGATAAGGCGGAAGTACATGATACTAGCAAATATGTACCAGTGGTTTTCTTTTAACTTAAAAGTTTTCTGTCACCTCAGTGCTTATAAAATGTGTGTGCCTGAATTATCTCTGGAATTGCTTTTAATGACCTGTTTATTGCCATTTCAGAAATTTTACTTGTGAAACGTTATACGGACTTGTGAAAAGAATAGCAAGAAGATGTCAGTCTTTAGTTCTAATAGCAAAAACTTAGCACAGAGATGTTGAGCAAACAGTAACATATATTTCTAATTGTTTGACCAGTTGTGGTAGAGTAAGATATGGATCCTTGCTGATAGTCTTCCCTAGCTTGACATTTACTGTTTTTTCGCCCATTTCAGATAAAATATGTATGCAAGTTCACTTGTTCTTTCAGCAAACAGTATGTGTAATAGAGACTGAAGAATTGGTTTTAATTTCTTATGAATCCAAACTAAGCTTTCTGCTACTATCTGCTAATAAAAATAGGGGCACTTTTTGGTACTTGAGCCAGCTGTCACTGTCAGACAAGTAGTTGCCTCTTGGTATTTCTGCTTGTGAGGTGACTAGGGTAATAGTAACCAGGATATTCTGATTGCTGTTCCCTGTCACTTTCAGCAGATAGTAAAACTCTTATACTTGCTTACACTTCTCTGCTTTACTGTTCATACCTTCTTTGCGTCGCACTTTTTGGTTTTTTTGTTTCTTCAGGGAAGTAAGCATGTTTTGCTGCAAAGAATTGGTGTATTGTTTTTTTCTTCTTTAGAGCAGTAGGCAGTGAATACGTTAAATAATTTTTCCCTTTGCCGCCTTATAGCAGTAAGAGGGAGAAGGTGGTTTTGCGCTTATTATGGTTTGCATGTTGTAGGGGAATGTTCTGAGGTTTTTAAGTTTTCATCAGTGTAAGGGTTGTGGTTGGAGTTTGGATGTTCTCCGTGTTTACCATGTAGTGAGCTATGGAGATGACCTTTTCCAGTTTCAGCTAGTCAGTACGGATTGCGTTTCTGGGCCTTGCCAGCTTTAGTAGTTCTGAAATCGGATATCTTGCATGTATTTCCTGATTTAATGTCTGTGGATTAGAAAAAACACAATAGTTCCTCCATGGAAGAAAACTGATGTTCTATCTGAGACTTCCACTGTCAAAAAAACTTTTACATATCTATTCAAAAGAGTAAAATGGATCTGAAAGTGGCTCCTACCCAGTTTAGCTTTTAGGTCTATGGGGAAACATACTGCTTGCCAGGAGAAACGGGAGGTGCTATAAGGCAGCATTTATGCTGCATACTATAGGACACCGGTCAGAATAAATGTGTAAACTATAAACTGGTTGTCAATATATTTTGACCCTGTTGGGCAGAAGATTGAAGGCTGAAAAGCTAATTAGCGGATGAAAGGATAAGAAGCAAAGTTGCAAAACAAAGAGTTGATAATTTTAGATAGCCTGGCAGAGGATTAGGCAAAAGGTGATACAATAATATGTTGCCTGTGTGAGGGGAAGCCCTCTAAGCTGTCTAAATGAGTAGCGAAGTAAGAGTCAATGTTTTTACTTGCATTTGATTTTTACAATTTCATCTTAGCTCTTGACAGTGTTATAAAAGTACTGTAGTGAAAAAAACCCTGACAACGGTTTTTTCAGTAGCGTATTTGTTTTGTTGATAGTGAAGTCTGTTCTGTATTAGGAGAAATCTATTCTTTTATGCTGTTTGATTTGGTAGTGGTCTATGAAGAACATTTTTTTTTTTTGAATGCTGTTAACTTTCTTCTGTGAAGTTTAGAGATTTTCAGATTCTAGCCTCTATTTTGCTAGTTGGAAATGCTTCTTCCTGTTCCCCTGATCATCTTGTATCCTAGGGTTGCAGGTTTTTTTTCCTTCTTGAGTATCTTTTTTTCTTGCAGCAAACATTGGTTGTCCCTTCAAGTTCTCTACTGTGTTCTTCATGTGGCAAATGTAGACGTGAGAAAGTTTCACAAGTTAAATTGAAAGTATGGTTTTAAATCAAGAAGCTAAATCTTTGTAAAGCTGTATGCCACCATTCTTGTTTAAAGAGTGGTCTTTTAAGTCTGTACATGATCAGAATTGAGAACGTCTGGGGTGCTCCAAGGCAGTTGTTACTGCCTTTCCTGGCCCTGTGACCTCTCTACAAAAATCTCAGGCCTGTTTCACTCGCGTGATAGGAAAGAGGTTCACCTCTAGGAGATAGAAGTAACTCTCCAGGGACTTGCCAGTCTACTGTGGACTAAAAGTGCTTTGGCCCTAGGGCGATCCACCAATGTTGATAGGAATAGGCCCTCTTGTCTTGCTGCTGCTTACAGCCAAGAGATATAAATTACCCAGCAACCCTGTGTCAGCATGGTCTAGTTATAAACTTGGACGTCTTATGAGCTATGTGTGGCTGAAGAGATACAGGTTGTCCAGCTCTTCGCTTGTACGTTTGAAAATGTTTTACTTCTCTCCTGGGACATTTTTTGGATCTTTAGAAATAATTTGATGACTCTTTCTGGAAATAATTGAAATGCCATAGAGCATGTTTTATCTTCTTACTACAGCTGACAGTAGAATCTGCTTTTTATACAGCAGTAACACAACTTTGTGATTTAAAAGTGTTTCCAGAAGTTAGATTTCGTAGAAGGTTAAATCACCTATACATTCACTTTCTTTACTAATAGAGTGAAACAGTATTTCAAACGTCCGAGACTTCTGTTGCTTGCACACTGTGACTTGAGAAACCATAAGTTAATATTAGTGGATACAACTAGCTTGAGGAGCGATGTCTTTCATAATGTAATGTATTAGTATAAATTTTTGATTAAAAAAATTTGTCTCTGAGATAGAGGAAGGGAATGTGTCCCTTCACCCCAGCTTCTTACAGAAACCAAAATAATGCTTCACTCTGAAATGAATTATGATCCATCCTCTACCTGAGGCAGCTGAAAATCACTTTAAGAAAGCTATGACACGTGTTGCATGAAATAGTTGCTTTACAACATTGTCAGCTACTTTTATGATTTTTAGTCTCTTTCTTGTGACCCTTTCTAGGATTTTTATGCGTTGAGATTTTTCCCGGATGTTTGTGTGATTATAACAATATTCTTATATTGCTATAAATGCAGCAGTTTAACTCTGTTTTGGGAAATAAGAAGCTAAAAAAAGAGCACTTCAGCACTAATGTGTGTCCACACAGGAAGTTTTACTATTACAACCATTGTAATTTAAATTCATATCCTTCCATATGTATTTGGGTTCTGAGAAGAATTTGTTTCAAATTAGCTTTCTAACTTTCTCTGTTTGTCAAATAGCTAAGATTCTGCCTTGCTGGATCTTAATTGCATTGTACCAGCTGTCTGTTCTTGCAATTAAAAATGCAGATGAGTGTCTTTTTTGGTGAGGAGAACAAGATTGAAAAAGAATCAAGCCACAGTGCTTGCTTGGGACTGTTCATCAAGATATAAACTATTTTTCATTGACATTGCAGAAAAAATTCAATATTTAATATTTTTTAATTTTTTTCTCACATTGGGAAGTTTTTGAAGATGGATACTGTCTTTATACTAGTATTCCCCTGCTCCCCATATTAAGTGTCTTTTTTTGTGGTGATTTTATACGGGTACAACTCAGGTATTTCCTAGCCTTCTAAAACAAAGTGGGATACTAAAGCTTAAATTGAGTGTGGTGGGGTTTTTGTTTTGTTTTTATTTTGTTGTTGTTTTTATTTTTTAAATCTAGCTGTGCTTTTTGCTTGGACAAATGTTTGGGTGCTTCAGGATCTGCTCATCCACTTTCTGTGGTTGGTGTGGTGACAGCATGAAGAACACATGCAGATTTCAGTTGTTTTTCAATGTTTCTATTGTATTTAATAAAAGGTTAGAGGAACGTCACCTACATTTCTGCTGGCACTCACTTTGCTGAATGGTACTTGAAAGGGGAAAAAATATTTCTTACTGCACGGCTAGGCTTTTCGCTCACTTTTTTAAGTACGTAGTTGCAGTAAGTTAGCTGTCTGTAACTTTCCTTCCCTGGCCTTTTTAATTTTTGAGTACATGGAGAAGCAACCAAAACTAGCTGATTATCTTCTCTTTTGTTGGACGTTAACTCCCCTGGTGCTTCCATATTCAAAGGCCAACTTTCTTTCTTTTCTCTGTCCTTGGCAATTCATGTATGGCAGAAAATGGATTCAAATTGAGAAAGGCTTCCTGTTGATTGAAAAGTAAATTAGCTTGTGGCAAAGTGTCTCAGGGAAAAAAAGGTAGAAGTCCCATTGTATCAAATACTTCTAACATTGGCTAATAAGCAATGGAAAGTGCTCTGACAGCTTAACATAGTGGTGGCCTCAGGGCAAGAATACAGTGACATAATTGGTCTGTTCTGTCTCCAGTTCTAACCCTGTACTTATCCAATGCTGGATAATGTTACTTTCACCAGTTTAGCTAACTAGATAAACTGGTATTCGCTTGTGTATGGATACTGTATGTCAGCTTAACTTGCCTCTGCTTCAGCTGGGTTGGTAAAAAAACCCTAAAAGTAACTTCAGCTTTGCAAAGTTTTGACTCAAAAAATAACCAGGAATTTTTATTATGACAGTTTCAAACTGAATAAAGGATGAACAAAAACTAAAATATAAAAGTGAAAAACATTCAAACCTAGGAGCAAATTTAAAGAGTTAGGTTTTTAGATATGGTGGGAGAGCTTGACTGTGAAAATCAATTGTCATGCATTGCAAGTAGGTAGCCTAAAGGCAGTCGTGTATATTTTTGGCAGAAATAATAAAGATTGGTTACTTATCTTTTAAATGCCACTTTCAGAGGAAACTAGATGTGAATGTTGAAAAACTGTTTTGTGCCCAACCCAAAAGACTGAAAATCTAGGGCCCTGACCTCACACATACTTGAGCAGGTCCAAAATTCTTCTTGCAAGTAATTCCACATTTGGTAGGTCTAACTCAGCATGTTTATCAGAGATTGCAGTGCCGAAGGCTGGGATTGTGTCACTAATAACTTTCATTTTTTTTTTTTTTATTAAAAATAAATAAATAAATAAAATTGATAAAACTTACTAAAAAAAGAGAGTGTATTTCCTTGTTTCTTTGAAGATTGAATAGAGCAGATTTTTGAAAATTAGGTTCCTGTTCCTTTCTGAGGTGCCTAAATAGCTGAAAAGTACAATTCAGACTGATGTCAAGTTATAAATATTGATGAAGCTGAACTTGGCAGCTGGTTATATTGAAAGTTGGTGTTTGCAATTATGGTTTAGAATTACTTGCTTAAAAACTCAGTATTTGTTTTCTTTGACAATAATAGCGTTAAGATCTTGGACTTCTCTGCATATACAATCATGTTAGTAGGATGTCAGAATGTCTTTGTATAAAACAAACTCAGTTGTTAATGATTAGAAATGTGATAAATATGGAACATTCATTTGGAAAATTTCGGGATGTAAACTAGCAAAGAGTGAAGTCAAAAATAAAAGCAAATTGTGATTCAAGCTTTGTTCTCCATCACCCCCCACCGGTCCTCCTCCTGGCTCTGACTTGGCTCAGTCTGGCTATAAACGTCCACCCAAAGCTGTATTACAGCTTTGTAGTAATGCCGTGATCTAGAGCTTCTCTATGTGCAGCAGGGTATCCATGTCTGTGTGTCATGACTGCAGAAGGAGTTAGCAACAGTATTGCCGCACTAGTGTAAATTTCCTAACAATGCAGCTCTTATTGTAAAAGAAAACAAAACAAAAGTAAAAAAAAAAAAAAAAAAAAAAAGGTGGTTTAACACAGGAAACTATAATACAGGAAGATAGTAAGAACTGAAAAGTTTGAAAGGTGCGGTATCTTCCAATCCTGTGATGCATTTGAATGTTTTTCAGTAGTGCTGTCTTGAACCCTTGTAATTGCTGAAGTTGCCATGTAAATGTGTCAATGGATAAGCCACCCCTACCCCTTTCCCGTGCACATGTCTGCTTACTACCTTATCAATTTTAATTTAGTTACTACTGCTGGTTTTGATAAACATACTATTATATAGGACTTCGTGACTATTACTTGTGGCTCAAAAGGAAACCTTTGATCCTGAGTTGTCTTTCATGGTATGAACAATCTGATGGGATGATTCTATTGGGATTATCAGCAGTAAAGGAGTTAGTTATAGCTTTCAGGTTTAAAGTTGAGCTGTCGTGAAGTAGACTTCTCTGTCATCATAATCTTTTGCTTAAGATGGACAAAAATGTTTAAAGTCTCTGGTCTAGTATAACATCGCCCCTCCTACTCTTCACCTCCCCTGGAAATTCAAGTCATCTGTATTCTGAAGACTTTCTGACATTTGGCAAATGCCCTGAAATAAAGGCTTGCTACCTTCATACTGGTTTTGCTCCAGCAGTGCTGAAGCATTGGGAATGCTCGTATACATGGATTGCTGGCACTTTGAACACGTCGACTGCATCCCCATTTTTGCCACCAGGGCACCATTAAATCACATGATAGTTGTAATACTCATGGTAATGACTGCTTGTGTGCCATTAGAATTCAGAGCATTTCTACCATTATCAAGCAGAAGCAATATTAGCAGTGTGAGTGCACCCTTTTTTTGTGCCTGAAAAGCTTTCATTTGCAAGACCTAAGAGAAAATGCAAGACCTAAGAGAGCAGAAGATGAACAATTGAAAAGAATAAGTTTTTTTTATAGTGATAGTTCGCTTCTAACTTGGCTAAAAAATTTCTTTCATTATGTTGGCTGGGTAAAACTTTGATACAGAGTGGAAAAAGTAGCCAGTATTCTCGACTCATCATGGTTTAATTCCTAGATGCTCCAGTCATCACCAAAATTCTTACTGTGCTGCTGACAGTCATGAAGACACTGTTGGTCAGTTAAGATAAAAAGTACTCTCAACAACTTCAGTTTTGATAGTTTCCATAAACACTGTCGTAGAGTGTTGAAGAACTTGAAGAGAAAAAGTAGAAATAGCTTTGTTTATTACATATACATATGTATGTACACACACATATGTGTATATGTATATAAACGTGTGTATATATACATGCTTCAGCCACAATAAAAAGACAGTGGGACAAACCACAAAGGACTTTAGAAAACTTAACCAGTTGGCAGCCTGGGGCTGATTATAGTTGTGACGTAACCTTGATTACAGTTGAGAAGTGATGTGTAGTGTATGATAGGCTGCTGAGGCAAAGCAGAGGCAAAATACCTTTTATATTCACTTTAACTTTTAATGGATTCTTTAGCAAAACCAGTCTGAGCAGGAAATAAGTTAATTTTTATGCTGCTTTTTGCAGTAGATAGTGGCAAAAAGGTGTGAGCAAAACATTTTTCTAAAATACACTTTTCAATCTATTTTTCCTTTAGTGGGAGGAGGAACATTTAGCACCTTGAGTGTTGTTTATGTAAATGTTTTGGAACACTGGGAAGGTGGTGATTCAATGTTCTGTCTTCAGCTCGTGTTTCAAGACTGTCTTCAGATTCAAGAGCTAGAAACAGGGTTTTCTAAATAGAAAGTCTGTCTTAGGACCATTTTTATGCAGTCCAGGGCTACCTTTCCTTACCCTGCTTTTGAAACTGGTGATCTGATAGCCAGGTGATCAAGTGAATAAAATTTTTGCTCTTTTAAAGATTGTGTAGACACAAGTTAAGAAATATTACTAGTTTGCTCAGAAAAAGCTCCATAAATGTGATTTGAGAGGTATCCTTTTGCACCTGTTTCTCATGCCCTCCTTAACATTGAGTCAAAAAGGGAGATATTCTTTAACAACAACAAAACAAACAAACAAACAAACAAAACCCCAAACAAACCAAACCCCAACTCACTAATGGTTGGATTTTCTTGAGCAGCTCATGTTGTGTGATTGTCCATTTAGCAAAAAAACCCCTGACATCTTCAGGAGTATTCTATTTTATGAAAGTGGTTTGCTAATTTATATTTGGGCTGTTGATGTGAAAAGACTTAAGTGCTATGGGTTGAGGCTTTTGTTTTGTACATATAGGTTAATGACATAACTTCTGTGTAATCCTTCTATTCTCATGTTCCCTTAGAAGAGCAATACAGACTAATGTACATGATATCTATTCCAAGTTACGGTTATTTATCTTGTTGAAACTGGTAGTGTTGTATCTATATTAACAGCTGAGCCATTTTCCATATACTACAACATATATATATACATATACATATATACATATACATATATATATATACAACATCAGTGCAGAGAAGTTAATATTGAACAAAATATGAAGTTGTTCAGCTAAGACTGAATTAAACATAACGGACACTTTATCCTGTGTCATGTTTTGCTGTAGAACACCACAGTGATTTTGTGGAGTCCTCAGCTGCCGTTGCTGAATGCTGGTCTTTGGATTTTTATAAGAGGCTGAGGATTTCTGCCTTTTCTCATTCCTCCCTGCTGCTTTGTTTAGAGTCATATCTTTAGTTTGTTTCTCCTTGAAGTGCTAATCCTTCCTGGATTTCCTTCCACCTAACTAATGAAAAGAGATGGTTCTAAACAATGTGAAAGAGATTGTAAATCCTCTCTCAAGCATCAGTAGCATCTCTCCTCCTGCTGAACTGTTTCTAATTGATTGCTAGTTGTATTTCCCTCTTCAGTCTTGAAAAGTGAAGTGGAGAAGGACTATCACAATGAGACCCATATTGGCCTGGGTAATTTTTATTGTAAATCATGACTGTTACAGTCACAGTGGGCTGTAGCTGGAAAAAAAAAATGAAATATTTCTGTATTGTTTTGAAGTCATGAATGACTTTAAGCCAACTTCCCAATATCCTAATTGACTATGTGCTGGTTTTGTGTAGTTATGTCAGCAGCTAGGTTTTGTGAGGTGATGTTTTTAGACCGCTTGCGGCCTTTTGAGCAGAGTGTGCGCTCTTGGTTGCTTTATCAGAATCATTCCACAACATAAGTCAGAACTAAGTTTAAAATTAAAATTTGCTGCTGTTGAACATTTACCCACATTGCAAAGTGACAGTTAAACTACAGTGGCAGCAAAGGCCCCCTTTTTGTCTCCAGATGTACTGTTGCTAATCAGAAATTGTTTGAATGAAAATCATGCCCAGAAAGCTCCTAGTTAATACTAGAAGTTCAGAAAAAAATACCCAGTTTACGGCAGCTAGTCCAATGACAGGAACTGTTTGTCACTAGATAATGCTGTACATTAAGCATGAGCAGATGATGCAGTGAATTTAAAAACATACCACCTGTTGGTTACCTTCGCAACAAACCTTTCTTTTATGTGCCTGAATAATGGCAACTGGAATAATTTAGATTTTAGTGATGTTAACTTGGATGTATAATGGTAAACCAATAGTTCTGGACCTCTTTTCATTCCTGTAAGTTGGTGATGTTTTGCAAAACCAAAATTGAAGTATTTGATTCTAGCTGTGGTTAAGACAGGGTGGTGGATTCTGAATGATTTGAAATGGGCTTGAGCGTTAGCCAGTTCAGTGCAGCTAGTATGTTATTCTTTCAAAATAGGATTTAATACCCAACAATCGGTAGGTAATGGGATTCATTTTTACACATAATATTTAATATTCAGGAGTTATTGTAGGATTACATAATCACTTTCCTTGAACACACTTGTGTGTGTTCTCTCAGCTCTTACACAAGAAATGAGTTTCACCCCATGTTTTTTCCCAGTTGTGAATAGAAATTATGTTTTTAGAGCTTCCCACTGTTCTCTCATGTCTCATAGTGAGTAGGAAATTCTGTCATGCGTGCTACCAATGTTTACTGTTTCTCCAGATTTGGATGGGAGGTTAGGGGGGGAGAATTTGAAGAAAACATTTTCCTTATGGCAGCCTATTCCTTTCATTTCTGTGCACCTGGAATATACAGAGGCAGCTTATGTGAGGTGACCAGAAAGGAGGTATTTGCTGTAAGAACTTGGTGCGGAACTGTGGGAAGATGTGCAGCACCCTAAATAGTGCTTGAAAGAAGCCAGTCTAGGAGTCCTGACTGTAGAGGGTATTCTGCTGCTTCATAGATTCCCTAACCCAGCTAAGTGAATTGCTGCACTTGACTATACTGGAACTAGAAATACATACAGAATATTTGGGGGGGTTACACGTTACGTGCATACTATTCTAGTCTGTCAGAACAGGACTTAATATATGTAAGCCAGGAGTGTGTAGGTATAATGAATTGTTTCTGCTATGGCAAGATAATAGAAACTGAGTCTGATCTTTCAGTGTGCCAGGGTGCCTGAATTAATAAGTGTTGTAATTAGCTGATTAATACTTGGTTATGAACTATCACAGTTCTTGGAGGGAAGGGGGAGGTCCACCCCTTTGTTCTGTCAGAGGAATGGTGCATAAATTGTGGGTGAGGTTTTTTTTTTGTTTGGTTGGTTTTCTTCCCCTCTGGCTACCTAATCAAACTGTGTCTGCTTTCCTGGCTAAAATTTTTCCTATGCAGTCCAGACAAGCAGGCTGATGCATCCTAAAGCCCTGGCTGCCGACAGAAGTAGATACTTACTCTGAGGATTTGAATTAGGAGGAGACGTATGCATGATATTTAAATTCTGTTCTGACTGTGATAAACACTGAGATTGTCCTTGGTGTAACATCTTTGCAGTCCTACTCAGCTGCACATCACGTTCTGTCTTTAACTCAAACTGTTTTTACTGGTTTCTACTCTCTTGTGCCACTTTGACTTTGCTAATGAACATTGTTATTGCTCTAGAAACATAGGTCTAAATTTGTCAGAGTAACAGGAGGAGGACGATCAGTCTTTTCATGTCTCATATCTACTACAAGTTAGATAGATACTGACAAAAGGCTTTTTTCAATTAGGGATAGGAATCCATACTCCTCTTCATGAATAAGATTCTGTAATGAAGTAAGATTATTGGCACAGTTAGTAGCAGTTCTCTCTTTTCCCATGGAGACATTGGTGGTCCATAAGCATGTGGTGGTTTGGCTGGAACTTTGAATGCTTTTACTAGATCCTAATGCTACGGTATTTCAGTATCCAGCCTGCAATAACCCCTTTCTGGGATAAGCTGATTTTGGCCAGCTTCTGCAGTATTTCTTATTCTTCAACTTCAGATCCTATGCTGTCAGAAACTGCACAGACACTTCATTAGTCTTGCTTTTTGGCTGATACTCTCTCTGGGTGAAGGTATGCGTCAGAAACGCATGATAAAACTGCTAAGTCAACAACAGCCTTTGACTCCACCTGTAAAGTATTGTGTACTTGTCTGCTTAGATTAATAATAGTGTATTAAATGGCATGGCTGGGTATTTCTGAGATGTTTTAGAGAGATGGATGGTAGTTTAACATTCAGTTGAGGAACCAATTTTTCATTTTTTTTTTCTACAGTTCTGGAAATTAATAGGGAAAATTGAAAACTTAAAGACAACAGAGTGGGTTACTCTTACCTCCACATATTATTTTCAATATATTTCAGTAGTAGAAGTATTTATTTAATCTTCTACTGTCTAGTGAAGCCAGGTAAATGCAATTTGCTTTACTTAGTTTTCTAAGATGAAAGCAGTGCTTTTTTTTTTTTTTTTTCAATGGAGGAAATATTACAAAGTGGTAGATGTTATGGCTTCTTACTCATTTCAGAGTACGCATTCACCTATTGTAAAAGTAATCAAGAGTTTGAGTTTTATTAGACTTCTGTCTCCAGAGCCTTAGTTTCTAACAGTGATTTAAACTGCCTTGCCTGGTAAAAACATCCTCAATTTAGGCATGGACTCTAAGGTTGCTAATACTTTTGGGACATCCTAATATTAAGGTGATGATGTACTTAATGTAGATTTTTCACTTGGAAAACTACTTCAAAGTGATTGAGAAGACTGAGCATGTTGCACCTCTGCTTTGGTAGCGCTTGCATTACTTTGGTAGTGACTACATGTTCATTCCTGGATGAAAAATGAACATTTCAGTTTTATACCTATGCATAGTAAGTAAACAGTTCAAAACTGTTGTGAAGAGGGTAATATGATGATTAATAATGAAAAAATTGTAACTTGCTGCCAAACAAGTAACCCTTTCAGCATGTGTAAAATTTGCCATGTCTACCTAGTTTAAATGATGGCATTCGTTTTGGGAGGTATTCCCGTTATACCTATGAGGAAATGTTAGCCGTTTTTCTTCAAGTGGTTTCAGTGGCAAAGTTTACAGAAGCTCTGATAGTGACAGTAAATCCTTGGAAGGGGAATTTCCTGTTCAATATCAGTTTGAGGTTTCTGTCATGCAGCACAATGCAAGGTACATTGTTAGACTTCAGTGTTGGACCTGTATCTATAGTATTTAGTGAAGATTTGGAGCAAGCTAATCAGCCAGCAGACTAAATACTATAGATACAGGTATAAGATGCCTCTTAAATCGTTTGATGGATCACAGTATAAGAGTTCTTATTTTTTTCTCAAAACTGATGGTTTGTCTAAGTTGTGTGGTGATGGGTGAGTAATAAGTATGTGGAAACAATAAGCAACATTATGTTTTTAACATTTTCTCTGAGGTAGTTAAAGATGCATTTCCAGCAGTGGTGCAACTTTATTCTGTAAAGGCCTAAATTTGCTAAAAGTTGAGCCTAAATTTGAGCCTAAGGTTCAGCAACTAAATGCTTTTTGCAATACAAAAATTTCTTGCCTTCAAAGAATGATTTCCTAGACTGGGGTGGCAGTTGAAGTGGAAGAATAGTGAGGAGAAAGGTACTTCTCTCCTTAACTCTAACCCTAACTGTAGCTCTTTTCCCCCATCTCCCCAGTGCTACATAAATTCCAGGGGAAAAGGGAAGGGGGGCTGTATTGCTTCTTTTGCGATTACAATTTTTTGCTTACCCTACCTGACTTTATTAAGATGAATATGGCTTTTTCTAAATGTTTTAGGAGTAAGGGTTGCTGAGCTTTAGCAACAACTGACTTTCATTTTTGTGTTTCTTATCTAGTAATGCCTGCAGTTGGCTGACCTTTAATTTTTTTTTTTTTTTTTTTTTTTTTGTCTCCTTTAGGGTTTCGTTTTTGCACTGAATGTAGCCAGGACGGATCCTTGTGGGCTTTGGCAGCCCTTGGAAACTGTCAAAGGTAAAAATCAACCAAAGTTCAATATTGTGTTCTTGAAAGTTGAAGGTGAGAAGAACACTAACCTATACTAGTCCTTAACGAACTATAGGATATATTGCTGTTTTCATATACTTTCTAGTGTGTTATTTCCTGTGGGTTTGGGTGTGAAGTTTTTTCTGTAACTGTCTGATGCAATTTGTTTTTGTCAGCTAAAGTTGATGCATATGATGGGTTTCTTTGAAAACTAATTAATTTACAATGAGATTTTAAAGTTACTGGAATTGGTAAGTGATTAGTTCCTACGAGCAATGAAGTTACATTCCAGTTTTATCTTCTGGATGCTTTTGCTTTCACCTCAGTACCTCTCAACTTGCATTTAAAGTGACAAAAAATACACTGTTCTTTTTCCATATGTTAAATTTTATGTTGCTTTTGTACTTTCTTAACAAACTCTATGTAATGTAAAGCTGTAGCAATTAGATATAATATGGTTAGACCATCTGTTAAATTTTTGTCTACATACCTAGATAGAGACTAATGATTGCAATCATGTATCAATATGATTGCATCAAATAAGCACAGTCTCATTTAATACACAGTTCAATACAGTACTGCCTTGTTCTAGCTAGTATTTTTTCAAGCGTGCCATGTGTACAAGATCACCACCTTTGAAGAACACTTGTGTGCCTGTTTTGCTTTGTGCTGTTCTGAGAGAGTTTGGGACCTACCCGCAATTTCTGCTTACTGTCTGTAATGGTGACATTCTTATCACTGTTTGATATTTTAAAGAGTTAAATAAAAACTGTTACTGACTTTAGACATGCGTCATATGTTGATGTATCTGTATATTTGTGAGACCTTCCCTGGAGTCCTCACTCAAGCCAAAGTTGGTTAATTTTTCTAGAAGGTAAATAAAAAGATGGGGGAACTTTAGTCCCATCTGAAGTAGTTTGGTGAGTATATGCAAGAATGGAAAAAGAGGATTATCATACTTTAGACCTTTTCCAAGGGTGACTTTTTTGATAGATGTCAGATCTGAAAATCCAAACGCACCATCTATAAACTTTACATATTTTTATCCCCTGGAAACATAGCATATCACGTAAATATTGAAAATAAGTAAATAAATGCCTTTGGGCATTTGGCCTTTTTTCCAATCGTATTAGGCACTAGTACAAATTTTGATTGCCTGTCTCCATGTACAAAACAAACTACCCTATGTGTGACTTTTAGCCCTCTGTTGAGAAGCTAGTGAGCTGAAGAGGCGGTGTCAACAACATGGAATAATTATGTTTCTTCACATGCTGGCACAAAGTAGTCACTTTGTTGGCTCAGTAGTCATCCTCAGTTGTAAATGCTACAAAAGTCTGCCACAGAGGTAGCGTCCCATGGATTCAGGAATCCCCAGATGTTTGCTTTTAGCAATAAACAAACTTCAAATGCAGCAGTCTTGTGCCAGTGACCATGGGAATCAAAGATTCATGTGTGCAGAAAGAACATAAAAATCATAGTATTGAATTGGACTCATAGTTTGTTGTCTGATGTTTTGTTTCCTGAAAGAAGCTGGAAGCAAATGCAACTGGGAAAATTACAATAGAAGGATAGTGTTCAGCAAAACTTCCTCTTGCAACATCTCTTGCACTCTGTGGCTTAGGGTCTTTCTACACCAGCTGCAAGATTTTTTGGTGGATTTTCTTTTCCCCTTGTGAATTTTTCTGGTAAATTACAGAACCTTTTAAAACTTCCACCTTCTTGCCATCCCATGTGAGTGAATTCACTCTGAGTATTGTATGAAATAGTATCATGTATGTTTTGAACATTAAAGCTAATAAAACATGAATTATGGGCCAAATTAAGAGTGAGTGAATAAACTCACTTTTTCTTCTCCGTTACATTTGTTTTTTTATAGATTTCTCTGTGTTTTTCTATTTCTTACTCTGTTCTGAGTTACGGATAGTTCCAGTGTATTTAATCTGTCCTCTGTGGGAGAGCTTGCTTATCTTTGTTCTTGTAGCCTTTCTATTTTATATTTTTTTTTATTTCCTAGTTGTACTGACTTTTTTTCTTTGAGATGCACTGGTTGGTAGTTTTTTTTGTCTTCTTCCAGGAGTAATATATAAAAACTAGTGTCAAATTTTGGCACTTTCCATTCCTCTGGTAGTGAGGAATATCTCAGAATATGACCATGGCAGCTTTTCAGAGGTTCATATTTGAGTTATTCCAGCACTCTGAATGAAGTGTGACGCATCCTTACAGTGGTCTTGGCCTGACCTGACTGGTCTTGTTTTATTTTATAAGTTTGTGTTTTTGTTGTGTTTTTTTGTTTGTTTGTTTGTTTTTTTTAACGCTCGTGTAGCCCAAGTTCAATCTTGTTTGTTTCTCTGACTTCATGCCAGTTCAGTGGCACAGTAATCCTTCTGGCCAAAGCTGTTTTGGCTGTTAGACATCAGACTATATGTCTAACAATCTGTGGAGCTTCCCAGTTACTTGAATCTGGTATTGCAAAATCATGCTCAGAAACTCCCAGCTCCAGAAGTTCTGCAGAGGGTTTCAGAAACTCAGCGTGGTGAAGTACCATGGACAGGGACTGTTCGGCCTGTCCTCCTCCCCTCCTGCTGCAGAACAGAAGGTAGCCTGGCAGTGAGAAATACTTGTTATATGCAGGAAGATCTTGGCGTAGATGCGTGATACAAGTCTCGTTTAGCATCTGATACCTAAGATTTTTGATTATATGCTGCAAGCAGAATATTTGGTGAGGATTTGGGTGACAGTTCTGCTTTATCCTCATTCCTCTTTCCCCAGAAAAGGAAATGACTATGGTGTGAGTCTTTACAACTCTCATGCTTTGCAGGAGAATATAAGATATTACTGAACATAACAGCTTGTTAGTTATAAGATTTAATAAGTTGCACCTAACATTTTATAGCTTCAGCACCTTTATGTTTGTTAGAACATATTCTTCATGCCTTGTATCAACTTAATAGCCATAAAAGATGTTGTGTACCTATACACAATATACAGAATATGTTGGTAGTGCAGACAGTCTTACCTTATGAATGGGCTTTAACCTTGAAATGAAGGAGGTGCATCTAGATGAACAATTTCCAAGCTTTCTCTTTTTGACATCATTACTATTTGCACTCCAAAGTTGTCAGTTTCCAGGCTTGGAATTGCTGCTGTGGAGGTGACAGTAGTCAGCAACTGAGGTGCAAAAATGAGGTGGAGAAACTTTAAATGGATTTTAAATGCTCGTGCAGTTGAAGAGTTGCAGCATCTAGAGAGGGACAGCTGTTACAGGCCAACAGCTCTTGACTTTAAGAGAGTTTTTACTCAGTGTGAGCCCTTACTTTTGACATACTTGGAATGTTATAGATCCGATAGCTTACATCTTGCATTTTGAGAGTCAGAGATTCCTGCTAAATTTATGCTGGTGCATGTGATCTCCTAAATTGATTAATTTGATCCATTACCCCTGAAAGATGGCTCATCCTCTGGAGTAGAAGACATTCTAATCTTTGTAACCACGATCTCCTGAACTGTGTTGCGTTCTTCCATAAATTACTTTACAGTTCTAAGAATGGAGTTTGGGGTGTAGATTTTGTTCAGTTGGAACTGCACTGATACTGTCAAGCAAATTTAAAAATCAGTTACCAAGTAGCGTTGAATATTGGAAACGCTGGGAGCTGTTGACCTGTGTTAGGTTGGAAATGTCGACCTAAAGATGAATGACTTTTATCAGTTCCCTGAACCATTTAGAGCCTGGAACATATTTATTTCTAAAATGAAGTCAAGGAAAAAAATCCCTAAAGTAAGAGTTCAGAGGTACTGTGGGGTCACTGGAAGACTAACAATTTTTTCAAACTAATGACTTTTAGATTGTCTGTAAGCTGAATCTGTGAAGCTTATATTTGCACAAAAGCTATTTCCTATTAAGTAAGAATTGCTCAGCACTACTCCATGTGATTATTCCTTACTGACCATAGCTTTAATGAGTAAACACAATGAATATGTAAAATACTCAACAATGACATATTTTAAAATTAAAAAGGAAATATATTCCTGTCGGTTTCTTTTTTCTCTTAATTAAGTAGAGTTATGTCTTATCCTAAGTAATGGTTGTCTTACTTGTTTGTGTAAAACATATAAATTCAGCAAATATGTGCAGAACTGGAACATTAACGGTCATAGCCTAGAATTGTTATTTATGTGCACCACAATCTTGCATAACACTGTTAAAGACAGAAAAGTCATTGTTTTTAAAATATATCTTTTTTATCTTTTAGGCAGTATTTTGCATTTCTGCAGAGCTTTGCACAGATCCTGTTCCCATGCAAACTGATGAGGGAGAAATACTGGAGGAAGGTAGTCCCAAGGTCAGTGAGGTAAATGCCACTGTGTTTTGGAGGAACAAGAGCTTGCTTGGCTGAAATGGGGGGATACATGGAGTGAATATTGACTGCTGGTGGTATTTGTAATAAATGTAAATAACATTACCCTGGAGACACTTAAAAAAATAAAGTTTTTAAAGGCCTTTAGAAAGACGGGTTTTTTTGCTGTCTACTGAGGATTGGAACATGTGTCTTAGGTCACTCCCAGGAAGGAAAGAGGAAACTCTTGTAAAGAAATACTAACCTTGAATCTATTCCATTTTTTAGAACTGGAAGGGCTTGTCAAGCTTTCTGTCCTACCCATCCACCCACCCATCCCCTCAACTGACTTAAAGACTTAGGCATGTGGACTCTTAGGTGCAGGTGTCAGTGTTTGTGGATTATTGACTGATCTATACTGAAGGTGTTCTGCTGCTTGTTTCCTTGTATTTGCCAGTATGTGCTTTGTTGTTAGACTGGATAGTATGTGGCTTTTAAATGTACCTGTGATTCTCAACATACCTTGTTGGGATGAGAGGCTATAAAGTGTGCTGTTGAACATAATATTGGTTGTGTCCTGCTTTTCGCTTACTTCCTGAAGATATAGATGTTGAGTCATGAATTACTTTGGTTTGCATAATGACATAGTGATTATCATATTCTTCAATAGGTTTATAAATTTATTTTACAGTCCTGACTAGCTCAACTAGTTAGTGTTAACTTTGTAACTAATCTGTGTTTAAATTTCATGAAAATTTCATGAGCGCTCCTAAATTTCATGAAAATCTGAATCATTGTTAGCTTGCTTGTAGTTTTGTGTGAGAGACTGGCTGAAAAAGCAAAAAACTAGGCAACTAAAATTTGTCGTTTTTTAGCTGTAGCTTTTTTGATAGATGTTCTCATTGTTTTATGGTGTAATAGAACAAAATATTTTTTAAGCTGTAGGCATCAAGTTAGGAGGTGATTAATTATTAGAGAAAGGATTTAGCAATTTCCCTGAATGTACTTTAGGAATTATGTTAATTTTAAATAGCTTTGAAGGAAGGCTCACTAGATTAGGAGCAGACAAATGAAAACATGTCAGTGGATGTACCTGCAGCCATCCAGATTATTGAATGCATCTCTTGACAAGGATGTGATCACAAGGTTCAGTGAGGGATAGACCTGTGAGAGGAAACATCATGGTGCAACTGATTACTGATTTTATTTGCATAGTTACTGGTGCTTACTTTTCACCAGAGAGAATCTGTGTGTGGGTGTATGTATTTATGTGTATACACACAGGTGCTTGTATGTATGTATGTATATGTGTGTATATATATGGATACCTAGCTTTCATTTTTTTTGTCTGTGTAGGAGGAAGTAGATTGAAGTAACTGTCTTGTGAAACTTACTCTTTTCCTCCAATTAAAAGTATGCTTTTCTTTGGCATTCTTAATTCTGGGTGTAATGGTGGAGGTTGTATCTCTATTCTGGCATTAGATGTTCAAAAAATTTAGAGAGCTTAAGTTTCAAAACAAATCTTTTAGACTGACTTTGAATACCTAAGTGTGTATGCAGTACTGCTTTGAAACAACTGTCATTTAGAGAGCATGGGAGACTTGGAATCATACATGTGGTATTCAGTGTTACTAATTAAAGAACTATATAGAATCAGTATATATTACGCAAAAAAGACTTCACAACTGCATCTAGTCCTTCTCCCTATCCTGTGACGTACAGGACTACTCACTGAAGTGTATTTTTCAGTGTTCTTTAGTCTGTAAATGATTATCCTCTCTTTCCTGGTCTCCGGAGAGTTTTATAGCTGTAACAGTTGAAGGGTTTGTCCTAGAAAAATTTAGGCAAAGTATATTCCACTGTATCACCTTGTATCATTAAAATTATGTCCTTAATTTACAAATGTTTACATGATCTAGTGAACCATTTTCATAAAGATACGTTTTTCTAAGAAATATTTCCTAAGACTTTGGTAATGCAGTTCAGGTTTTTTCCTTTTGTCAGGCCTTCCCCCCCGCTCCCCTTACCCCCCCCATCTCCTCCAGGCAGATGACATGAGCGGTTTTTGGAAGAAGGTAGTTTTGTGCTTTGAAGACACTAATATAACTACCTATTCTGTTATATTTTATTTGGACCTTTAATTTCTCCCCTTTTACCCATTCCAAAACATTAATCTGTAAATAAAAGTTAAATATATAATTATCATTATGCCTATTATTCAGATCAGTGGATCTTCTGTGTTTTTGTTTTATACCCATGTTTGAGTACCAGCAGTCCTTTGGGACCCCACTCAGCATACACTCTGTTCTCAAAAATCCCATAATTTACCTATTCTTTTGCCTTCACTCAAAATGATTTTTTGAGCCTTTAAATATCTACAGAAACCGTTGTCTTCTAGCATTTTATTTCCTATGAACATTTAAGAAGTACTCGGAGCACTTCATATGTTATCAGTTCCTTTGACGCTCTTCTCTTAAACATTGTAGGAGTCTGCAGCTCATAGATCTTATGAGGTTAGTTCATAGTGATTAAGCACATTCCAGCTACTTCAGTGACGATAAGTTTGATTATATCGTATATGAGGTCAGCTTAAAGCCCTGTTCTTAGCCTTTGTTCTGAATAATTAATTTCTAGCCAAAAAGAGATTTTTGCATGCGATACAAAGATTGAAATTACTGTTTATGGTGATTCGTAGCATCTTTTATTGGCTGCCTCAGAATAATTATGAAAGAAAAGCAGACAAGCTTTCTATCTTGCAATTATTTCTTCAGTCTTGTAGGACTTCGACAACAATGTTAAAGCTATTGTTGCAAAAGGTGGAGGAAAAGATTGTAGAGTTTATTTTCATACTTTTTTGTTTGTATCTTAAGATACAAACATAAAATAACATAAAATACAAATTAAAGCCTGCTTTATGTTCAAAAGGCAAAGGCCCAGGCCTACATGCTGGAATACTTTGGTATCAGCTACACTTGAAACATTTCAGTTGAGTAGTAAATGGTCTTGCTGTGATTATGCTTCATACTTTTTTTTCTTTTCAGAGTGCAAGATCCTCGGGGGTTTACTAGGTATTTCACCACTGTTCAGAATTTCTCTCTTACTCAGTTTTGATCCTGACAAGAAGTGGGAAATCTACATTTGGGCCTTTTGCAGAATGTGCCTGTTATCACTTCACCTGAATTTAAATTGGAAAGCACATGAACAATCAGACATGGAAAATTGTCTTTAGACTCTGTAACTGAATCCCTTCCATGCTGTATTATATTTTGCCAAGAAGGGTCTTTGCCAAAACTTCGCCTCACAATCACTTCTGACACTGTCTTAAGCTGATCTCAAGTTGCAAACTGATCTGTCATATTTTCCATAAGTATGCATTGAACTTGAGGGAAAGAAAGTAAATATATTAACGTCTAGAAATATCTTTGTTTTATTGATACCAAGGTGTTTTGTCTTTATTTAAAGACACGCTCATGATTTATCTTTGTAAAGTGTAAGGCTCGCTACATGAAGTTCTGTTTCTCAGAGTGTTAATACCTGACTCTTCTAACTCCACAAAGTGACAAAGCAAGAGAGGTTCCTGTTGATACATATTGCAGGAAAAGCAGTGGTTAGAATAATAGTCTCCATTTCCTAAGACTGCAGATCCCATGACCAGTTATCAATATTTGTTTCCAGAGTCTTTAGTTAAAAGAACATTTAATTGATAGAAAAGATGTCACTGGCTTAGCTTTTTATGTTCTTGCTCAGTAGCCTGGGAAGAGGCAGCATGTTAATGCTGTCAGCAGTCCTTACCACTAAGAAGCCTTGGTACTTTTCTTCTGGAATCTCTAGGGCATAACTTGAGGAACTACAGTTATTGTAGATTGAGGTGTACTTGAATGAAGTATTTTGGGGTGTCAGGGATGATATCAAAATCATCTTTCATGGAGATACTGTGAACTTCAGGATATAAAGATTTGGGTACTGCAAGAATTAACTTTCTTATGGTGCCAGTCTGAAAATAACCTAAAAAGTTATACATGAGGACTCTGGCGTACAGGGGAAAACAAATGATATATCATGGTTTATTCCTTTTGAACTGGTTTGGTTCTATAAGTGTTTCAGATTTTCTGGCATCCTATGGACTGTATAGTATTCTGAGATACCAAGACCAAGCCTTGAATGGGAAAGGAGATTTCCTTCTGTTTCTGAAAAAGGAAAAAAATTGTGCCTCATGTAGAGCTGTGCTTCAAACTAATTAACATGACATGAGGTATGATTAGAAAATATAATCCCTGCAGTCAGGCATCATGAAGAGCGATAGCTTTGCTTTGACTCCTGTCAGCCTGGTGGCACAGCTACAAAAGTTGGCCTCCATGCTTGCCTTTGCCACTCTTGAAATGAATGACAGAAATCCAGTGGCAACTTCTTGGTAATTAAGCTTAAGGAAAGTTACTGATGGATTCAGTCATCGCTTCAACATTTGTTTCCCACACTGTTATTAATGCATACATTTTTATTTCATTTTGTAATTTATTTATATATCTATATATGTTGTGATAGTTGAGTAGTGCTCTTGTTCTTCTCAATTTTGCATACTTGGGAAGTTTCTATAATTCTTCCCTTAAGGTTTTGGCAGCGTATCCTTTTGTCATTCATTGGATTGCTTTCCAGCAAAGAGTGGTGGTTTTGCACCACTTCTCCCCACCTCCTTGCCCCATAGGCTGCTTTTGAAGAAACTCACTGTCTTGGTAGTTTTGTTGCTAGGGCTCTTCGTCCTAACTGTTTCCATTGTTCGATCTCACAGTTTCTTCCTTGTTGTCAGACTGTCAGAAGATACTTTCTGTTAATGTGGCATCAACACAGTAAAGACAGCTGGCACCTGTCAATAGCACACTCTTGATTCCAATAATTATCTAACAGTGGTGCCACAAAGAGGGGAAACAACCTGTACAGAAGTAAGCTTTTTCAAATAAGCATAGAGTTTGTAAAAACATAGTTGTTTTTGGCAGATGCAGAAGTCATGTAGATGTCCTGTTTGACAGGAATATTGGGTGTACTTTATCCGTACGATCTGCCGGTGAATATCATACAGCAAAATATCCTTTCACTTTATAAAATAGTGGGGGATGAGGTGTCTGGTTTCTGGCTTTTCAGGGTCTCTCTTCCTCCCTTCACCAAAAAAAAAGGGGAGGGAGGGAAACAACATTTCTACTTGGAACCCCACACCCTCTACTGTTCTTTGGATTATGATTTTATTAATTTTTTTAATTATATTTTATAGTAGTTAATTTGCCACTAATGATTACTAGGCTTTTTCCATTAACAGCCTTGGTGCTCTGAAAATATCAACAAGCACTGTGCTTCTTGTTTGTGGCTGATTTCTTTTCAGCTGTTTTCATCCATCTGTTAAGGATTACTGCACAGACAACACTTCAACTTTGTTTCTCAGTTGTTCCTTTGCTGAAAATATTGCAGGAGGAAGCTAAAATTTTATGCCTAATTTGAAGTATTTTTAGATTTCTTTCAATATCGGCAGGAGTTTTGAGCTTATGTTGCAAACTTCGTTCTTAAAAAATGCAATTAAAATTTTCATGTCAAATGTAAAATTTCTCCCTCCCCTCCTTGTTGTTCCTTCGTCTTTCAAAGTAAAAACCTGTGAATTTGCAGGGAGGGGGGGGCTTTGACCTAAGTAATTTATAGAAAGGTATTTATGAGTCATGGTTTTGATTCAGTGTTGTAGAAGGGAAAGGAGGAAAATAGCTAGTTCTGCCCTTTTAATGCTTTGTATGATAAAAATCTAGGTATACAAAATTTTGATGAAAAATGTGGCTGCACAGGATTTGTAATAATGCTCAGCTAATAAGTACAGGAAAAGGGAGAAGTTTCTGTACAATATGGTGTTACATAAATGTATTTTTATTCAAAGTTTTCATTAGTATTTATAGAAATAATTATTGAACTAAATCAGTAGTCTAGAAATTAGGCTACTTTTCCGTACTCTGATGTCTTTTTCAAAGCCAGTGATGCAAATGTTGAGGTCTGGGCTGTTGTTCAGTCTTGCTGTCCAGTGCCACTTATCAACCTGTCTTGAGGTTACCTGTTAATCCTTGTTTTATTTCCTTTCAAGTTGCCCCCCCTTTTCTTACCTGGCAGTATGAATCTTTCCCTTATGCTACTGCCTGTTCTCATTCTGGTTAATTCCTATTTTTCTTGCCTCTTGGTGTCTAATTGTTTAAATCACTCTTCAGAACTCTGTTGGTAATGG
>VFFE01006705.1:207813-232747 GCA_008921705.1 Burhinus oedicnemus
AAAAAAAAAAAGGGGGGGGGGGGAGACCAACAAAGAGAAAAGTAAAACCCAAGAAAAAACAACTGATGCAAAACAAAAACAATTGCACACCACCAACCAACCGATGCCCAGCCAGTCCCTGAGCAATGGCAGCCCCTGCCAACCTCCATGCACACCCCCACCTATGCCCGCACCTCAGTTTTATTGCGAAGCATGATGTCATATGGTATGGAATATCCTTTTGGTCATTTGATGTCAGCTATCCCAGCTGTGTCCCCTCCCAGCTTCTTGTATGCCACCAGCCTACTTGCTGGTGGGTCAGAAAAGGCTTTGGCACTGCGTGGGCACTGCTCAGCAATAGCTAAAACACTGGTGTGTTAGCAACACTATTTTCAGCACAAATCCAAAACAGCCTCTTACAAGCTACTACGCAGAAAGGTGACTGTATCCCAGCCAAAACCAGTACAGTATGTTATCAGGGTCTGCTGGCTTTATAAAACAGCAGTTATAAACAAGGTAAAATTGTTGAAGACTTTGCAAAACAGAACATGGAATTAAACAGACAGTGCTACTTGAACTGTTTTAAAGGAACACTGTTGATAGCTTAGCTGCTTGGACATCTTTAAAAATTTCAGTATAAAGTGCAAGATTTTGCCAGTTGGGTGTACTGTTTTCTACAGAGGAGAGATGGATTACTCATTTGAAACCTACTTAGCCACAGTGAAGGCTAAGATTGCTAAAATATAAATACTAAACTGAAAGATGACTCTGTCTTTTCTAATCTCTGAATACCCTGACATGCTTTTGAAGCACAAAGGAGAAGGTTAGTACAATGTTGTATTTTCTTTCCCCTGGAAAATAACATCATCTGCTAAATTGACTTTGCGATCTGTAAGGACTGTCATCATACAGTCCTTTGATCCAGCCTTTTCATAGGTACAGTTCATGTGGAAGATATGTAATGGCATGGGATGTCATTGCAGTGAACAGAGGTGTTTCTCAGATTTCTACAGGAAAAAATACTTCAGTCTTAACTAAAACTCAGCTTAAACTCAGCTCTTCCATTCTTTTAAAGGTTTGTTCTTTTTTATAAATGTTTTCTCGTTATTTTTTTCTCAACCAATAACATCTCTTCTTCAGTTGATTACAGCAGTTTATAATACTTTGTGAAACAGACAAAAAAAGCAAATAACATTTGCTTAAAAATTTTTAAAAGCAGTTCTACATTTGAGAGCTAACATGGTATAGACCCACTATGATTTTGGAGACAGTCAGGGACACTGCTTTGTGGCTTTGCTAATAAAGTGTCTCTTCGCATGCAGGTGTACTATTGGCACACAAGGTGAGGGGTTTCTACCTTTTCAGAATATTGCCTTTTGATCTCTTTCCATTCATATTGGCTTTACAGAGTTGTTGACAGTGGTTGTAGTCCACGTCAGTGTGCCATATTAGAGTTCTATATAGTCAGCCACTTAATACAAAATCTTGCAGATGCAGAATTATTGATAAATGTTTTTAATCTTACTGCCTTATGGCAGACTGACGGGATAGGTATTTGGGGAGAAATTTGGGCCACAGACAGCAAAAGCTTACTTTACGCTTCCAGATCATTTGTAGTCTGATTAGTTTGGCTGAGTCATTGCAAGGTGTAAAACTCACTGGTCTTGTTGACTTCATACATTTGCAAAACTTCATATGTTTGCATGACCCTACAAGGACAATTTTGTTTTCCATTTATGAACTAGATGGGTATGAAACTGTTTCAGTTCCTCAAAATTTTTTCTTCTGTGATTGGGTGTGGAAGAAGTAGATATGGGTTTGTGGAGAAGACCCGTTTTTTTATTATTTATTCTTGACACTAAAAATAGTAGTGATGGTCTTCATCATTACAGTAGATAAGAGACTGTGTGGACAACTAAGGACACTTGAACTTGAAAGGCATTGTGCGATATCAGTTCCTGTGAGGGAAAAAACACCATTAAAAGCATATCAACATTTCCTGTCACTTGTTTAAAGTGTGTTTACCGAGACATTTGCATAGTAGACAAAGCAGTGTATTACGAAGAAGGGAGAATGTAATAGTTGTCTACAGATGCATTAAGCTTGTGTGGAATTAGGTTGCTGAGAAATGTTACAGAAGGACTTGGAAATTGTATTGGTAGGTTTCAACAGGCACGGAGTTTCCAAGTGTGATTCCTAGAAAAATAACTTACTCCCATGGTGTCTGAGTTTTTTGTTTGAGGACGAGTTGTAATGTATGCAAGCAAGAAAAGCCCAGGTTCTGCCCCAGAGATGAATGGGTGGTCTGTCAGATATCTGACAATTTTCATAATCCTGACAAATTTGGAAAAATTATACAAGCAAGCAGCATTGTCAGTGGCTCCCTTGTAACTGTAATCAGTTTGAATTTTCATTCTCATAACTGGAGAAACTGGAAAGTAGCTGTACACTGTGAGTGTGAACAGCCTGTATTCCTTCTCCTTTTTGACAATGGTCAAAAGTGGATGCCTAATACAGGCTTAAAGCAGGGTTAATGTATACTTATAACAGAATTGCTCTCAGCCTCCAGCTGTTGTTTGCTCAGAAACTTTCTGGGCCACTGGCAGTTTCTGTGTGTTTAGAATCCACACAGTAGATTTCTCTTCTGTGAACACAGAAAAGAAAGTTAGTTCTTCTTTCTCTTCCTTGCCTGTCTAGTCAGATCTCTTGAGGCAGAATAATTTCAGCAACTCTTTGTGTGTGCATGGTTTATGTCACTTTCAGTCACTCCTAACAAATGTCAGAAAACAGTATTTGTGGCAGTGAAGGTGATTGAATGTGTAGTGCAAAAATATAATTTAGTTTTCAGTAATTCTGATTATCATCTGCTTTCCTGAGCCATTAAAAATTCTTTTTATTGTTTGTGCCTGTTGTCCTTCTGTGGCAATACATCATCTAGCTTTCCAAATCTAAGTGGAAGAGAGCAGTTAACATGGTTTTTCTCTCTTCTTTGTCAGGGTGGTTAACAATGTGTATATCAAAATAACAACCACTTACAGATGTCAGTTTAAACTGCTGTAACTTGTTCATGTGTGTCTGCACCATAAATAGTAAATTAACTGTAAAATGAGTTGGCTAGATAAAATCATTGGGCTGCATACGAGTGGCCATTCAAAGTAGTGGTGATGGGTGAACTATCCAAGGGCTTTCAAGTCAGATTTTTGCCCTAAATGGAAAGTGTAAAAGATTTGTTATGGAAGTGTAAAAAGTTTTTGTCAGAGTTGCAGAAGTTTGCAAGAATTCGTGGCTTATGAAATGCTAATGATCTTTGGCTGAAGAATAATACAGAAAGTTAGTTATGTAGAAGATGGGAATTACTCGTGTCATACTAAATTAAGAGTTTTCTGAGATCCATACTGTGTATGTACAGAACACACTAAGAAATGGATGGAGTGCAACAGTGGTGCAGGAAAAGGAGAACACTTTTGATTACATTCAGAATGCTTTATACATTTTGTGTCTGAGATTGCTGAACTATTATTCAGAGCTGCCTTGGTAGCTTCAGAGTTGAAGTTTTCAAATGACATTTCTAGATATCCTGTCATACCATAACCCAAGTGACTTAAACATTTTGGTGGTTGAAGGTGCTACTGGTAAAACAGTATCTTGCTGCAAACAACTAGGTAGTTCAAATTGCCTTCAGAGCAAGATTCAGATCAATTATTTTATATATATATATATATATATAAGCTGTTGTATTTGAAATACTTTGCAGTTAAGTAATGCGTTTAAAAAAAAATAAATATTTTTTAATTAAGTAAACTTTCTTATCTATACAGTATGAAATGTGGCTGAGGTCCTGACCTCTTTAGCATTTCCAAAGTGTGACTGGTTTTTTTCATGATACTCATAAAACTATTTGTTTTAAGATTCGCAGGGAATTCATGTTAAGATGCTGGGTATTTCACAGAATATTAGATAACATAAACATTTTTAAAATTACATAGAAAATGGGCCATGGGTTATTTCTGCAAGTACAGGTGATTAATTAGTGACAGTTGGAGGCAGAAGCAAAACTTCTAGTCTTTTAACCACAGCTGCAGGTTTGGTGCTTATTTAGGTGAAACATAGATTACATATTCTGAGTTACATAATTTGTCTATTCTTAACGATTAATTGAGTCCCCATTGATAATCTGTCCTATTATTCTATAAGGATGATGCACACCTTAATGATGATACATGTTCATGTGTTGGCATTTATAGTTAATGTTGTAACATTTCATTGAGTCGGGAATTAAAGTACCATTAGGCTGCATATACCAAACATAGGTATTAGATTAGTGATTTTTAAAAAGTAATTATATGCAGTTTCAGTGTGTTAGCATTCAAATGATTAGCAAGGAGTACTGAATGTGATATGTGACTTAGCAGCAGGATTACATTAGTAAATTTTCACTTTTGTTTTAACTAACAGGAAAACCAGTTAGGACTGCGTGGTGGTAATAACATTGAAATGCTTGATCTAGATGCTGATGACAACTTAAAGAAAATAGCGAGTAGGCTAGGAGACGGTTCACATCTTGTGTTGGTATTTTTTGTATATCAAGACAGCACTTTGGCAAAATTGAGTCAGGGAAAAAAGGTAGAAATAGGTTCAAATGGAAATTTAGTAACATTACAATGCCATACAATACAATAAAATCCTGAAAGAGACCAAATATTCACATAAATTTTCATGCATATCTTGTCTCTGAGACTTTCCTGTGTGGTTCACAAAAATACTTTGCTCTTTCTTATATTAGGAGCTGTTTTTTCTATTATTTTCTTTCTTTTAAGTTTAAATCACTGTTTCTGAGGTGGTTTTTTTAATGCTTTCATCTGTGTATTGAAATTAAGGTTTAATCTATAAAGTACATTTTGGGACTAATTTTGCTAACCAATTTACGGTTTCTATGCATATTTTGAGATGGTAGCCTAACACTAATTTATTCTGAAGAAAATTATTAAAGTGTTTGTAGCTAAATTGCATTGATCTTTATTAAAAGAAGTTAAATTAAAAACTTAATTAATCTGTTGCTAATGAGTAAAATTTTCCCTGATGCAATTTGTCCAAAGTGCTCATGATAAAGCCAGGCAGAGAGGTTACTCGGCTTTCCTTTCATTTCTAGTAGTGATTACATTTCTGTTAGACCTCAAATTGTCTCTGAGATTTCTGACAAGTTCATCTAACTGCTTGGCATTGTAGGGCTTCCACCACTGTTAGTAGTAGTGACTAGTAACTAATTGCTTGGATTTTAACGATTTGGTTGTGCATTTTTACTGAAAGCAAGTATTAGTGAGAAAAAAGAAATGCTGATGGCCTGTTTACAGTAGCGCTGTCGCTGCTGATGATTGGGAAGGTGCATTGGCCTTAAACCAGTAGTCTTAAGATGGGCCCGCAGTAGGCTGTGTTAAAATTAGCACATAACATAAATTGCCATAGCCTGCAGAAAGCAGCTTTTGACCTTGGCTGGTTCTTGCCAGAGTCTAGTTGTATGCCAGGTAAGGTTTTCAGTTCATGTGTGCTTGAGATGCCAGCAAATGAAAAATTTTAAGAGTCTTCATCTCCTGTTCACTCAGGTGGCTGGTTGCAGTCTTTTTTATAAAAGAAAAAAAAAAATCACAGTTATGAAAAGGAATTACTGAATGAGTGGGAAAACGGAGCTGCATTAGTATGTTTCTGTAACTGGTAAAGACAAAATACTGCTTAAAATTAATAGCTTTTCATAGTAAGTTTAGGATTTCTTACAAGCATCTATCTTTTTTCCTGAGAAAATATTTGGTTTTTCTTATGCTCAGTTCAGTTTTGGTGGGTTAGAATAGCTAATGAAGGTGTTGAATCTTGTTAGGAAAATGTGCTTTCCAACATCAGGGTTCAAGAAAGATTAGGCTTTTGCCCTTGAAACTTCCTGGCCCTTCAAAGTGTGGCTGACTTTATCTAGGAACTCCAGATTAGATTTAGTCATTAATCAAATCCATTAGGGTCTCATTGAAGATATTTTTAGAAAGAGTAGTATGAAACCGTAGTAACAGGTGTTGCGCTTCTGGGGAAAAAAAAGTAATAGTCTATTATGTCTAACCTCCTTCTGGTATATTTCATTTTCTAAAAACTAAGTATTGAGTGTCTAATTGTGAATAGCTTTTTTAACTTACATAAAACAATTTCCCTTTTATTATTTAGAATACCCAATGTACAGACTTTTCTCAAAATTTGGATAGTCACAGTTGCCTGAATTTTTAAGGAAAAAAGTTTTGATATAATAAAATATGGAGTTCAACAACTTGCGGTTCCTTTTCTAAAAAACGCAAGTTTTCTATTGACTTTCCCCCCTGCTGTTTAAGGGTCTATTTGTGGTTACTGCTTCCAGCTGCCAGAATCTTGAAGCCTTCTCCATTGCTTGCCAGGAGAAACAGGTGTGGAGTGCACTTCCTTTGATTCCTCCTCTTGGAATCAACGGCTCCCTCTGCAGTCTTTTTAAGAGAAACTAAAGTGTCTCAGATCCTCTGCCGTTCCACCCTTTCTTCTTTCTTTGGAAAGAATACAGTGGGTACAAGGGTTTTGTCTTACCTCCACCTTCCACTCTTTTTCTACATATTCAGGACAGCTGCATTTCCTACATAGGGTATAAGTCAAGGGAGACTAAAGGCTTAGAATACGCCTTTTCAGAATGCTTGCAGTTAACCAGATCCGTTGTGGTTGCTGTATGCTGTGTTTGGCTGAAAGTTAGTGAGGACTCAGGGCTCCAGCTTCCTTAAAAAGACTAAAAGAGTGCTGATGTGATACTGTGATGATAGAGTGAAGAGAAACTGAGAGACTTGTGGGGAAGAAATGTGCATAGGAATTTTATAAAAACTGTGGGTGGGGCAGAAAAAGAAGAATATTTTCAGCTAACTGTGGCTATTATGTGCTGTTCCTGTCTTCAGTTCATGCTCAGGTAGTCACTTAATCAAAAAAATATCATGTTCTCATCCTTCTGCAATGGGATGTTACTATTGTCATTGGAAAACTAAGACCTAAATATTTTAATTAAGTACTCTTTTTGGATCTCAAAAATAACTCTTTGGATCTCAAAAAATAATTAATGAATAGATAGGTGGGCCTAAGAACTAATTTTAGGAAAATGTGCACAATGTCTATGGACTTTTACTGGGGCAGTTTGCTTTTTAATTGTTTTCAGAAGGCTCTTTGTCAGATACATCTCTTTGAATTAAGATGAACTACCCAGTAAAGTGATTTTTACTTTCAAATGTCAGTGAAAGCTGGAAATTGATATTACTTTATAAGCTATTGTAGAATTTTGTTAGAACACTAAATAAACTGTGTAGCATTTTCTAGCAAAAATTTTTAAAACGGCATGTTTCAAAGTGAAAAACACAGATCGCTGATCATGAAATTTTTTAACATATGTAGGCAAGCAAAAGAAAATTAGAGGCAAGGTTCTGCAAAAAGAGGAGTGCAAAAATTGCTGCACTGGATCAGGCCTGTGGAATGAACTTACATGTATAACTTCCCCTTTCACTTTGTAAAAATTATGTCATTGCCAGAAATGGAAAAATTTGCATTGTTATTGTTTTGTAATCCTCTAACACACAATTAAATCTTCATACATAAAGATATAGAAAACATAAAATCCACAAGGACTTATGCAATTCAATGTCGCAGTTTGTTTTTACAACAACTAATTTTTTGTCTGCTTAATAGTATATTTTCCAAATAATTTCTAAGATATTTTTCTTAGACCTTTCCACACTGAAGTGCTGGTTCTGGCTGGGTTGGCAATTTGGTAGGGATGTTTTTCTCCTATATGTCACCTCTCAACATTAAACTGAACCTGTTCTTGTGTTCATAGGATTGCTGCGAAATTCAGGTTGGAAGGGACCTTGTAAGGTCTCTAGTCTGACCTCCTGCTCAAAGCAGGGTGTCAGCTATGAGGTCAGATGAAGTTATGAGGGATTTTATCCAGTCCGGCCTTGAAAACCTTGAAGCAAGGAGACTACAGAACTTCTCTGGGCTGTTTCAGTGCTTGACTGTCCTCATGGTGAAAATGAGTCATCTTATGTCCAGACTGGACTTCCTTGTTTCAACTTATGCTATTGCTTCTTGTCCTGTCACAGTGCACCGGTGTGGTGAGCCTGACTCCTTGCTGACCTTGTAGATGCAGACAGGCTGCTGTTAGGTCTCTCCAAAGCTGTCTCTTCTCCAGGCTGAAGAAGCCCAGCTCTCTCAGCCTCTTCTCACAGGGCAAGTGCTCTAGCTCCCTGAGCATCTTGGTGGCCTGCATCATCCACTTTATGGATGTATTTATTGTACTGGGGGGGCAAAATGAGGTACGCTAGAGCATATCTAGAATTTATAAGCACAGAGTAGGGGCAATAATCAGTTCCCTCATCTACTGTCAAGGCTCCTCTTAATAAATCCTGGGATACTGTTGACCTTTCGTGCCAGGGCATGCTGCTGGCTCATGATCAGCTTGCGATCTGCCAAGACCTTTTATACAGAACTGCTCCCCAGTCAGTCTCCAGCCTATATTGTTGCCAGGGCCTCTCAGGTGCAGGGCTTTGTGTTTGTCCTGTCTGAATTCATACAGTTCCTGTAGGGTGCATTCCTCCACCCTGCCTGGGTCCATTCCTCCACCCTGCCTGGGTCCATCTGAATGGCAAGCCCTGCCCTTGGACATGTTGATTGAACCTCTTCACCCCAGTTAAATATTATCTTAAAATTCTGACCAGACCCTACCGGCCCTTCAAGTCATTGGTAAAGTCGTTTAATGGACTTGTCCTAGGGTAGACCCCTGCAGCACCCCAATTGATACCAGCCTGTAGGTAGCGTAAACAGTAACTGTTATTGACTGAGCGTGACCAGCCAACTGTTTCCTACCAGTCTAGTTGTTCATCCATTCTAAAAAGACATCTAGTTCACTAATACTCAATTTCTTGAACTTCTCATGTCCTCTTTTAGTGTCTTGATGCATTTTGTTAGCTTTTTTAATCATTACAAACCTACCAATTAATCTTTGTGTATTGATCAGTTCCCGTGTTCATAAGTACTTTCTTACTCTGTGACTAATTTTCTCGGTGAACTTCTTGTGAGAAACTTTGTCACTGCCTTTCTTGCAGCTACACGAAGCCCAGCTCTTTTTTTCAGTACTGACATAATCGTATCATATCTTCTTCAGTTTTTCATAATGCAGATTTTAGTTATTTCAGATACTTCTGCCTACTGTCTGAAGTAGAGCAAGCTGATTGACATTTCTTAAAGTAGATGGGGTTTTCTAGTTGCTTTAAAACAGATTGTGTCTAGGCCTACAATCTTGTTTATAGCTCAGGCAACTTGTTCTTAATTATTTGCCCACTTCTCTTTGAAATGGTATTTTTGATAGATACGCATGCGAGATGATAATGTGTCTGGAACAGTTATGTCACTAGCATTCTTCATATAAAATTCGAATTAAAGCAACAGTTTTATTAGCAGTACTTCAGCAATTGCCTTGTCCTGGTGGTGGTCTACTAGATGTTCCCGTTCTCATTCAAATTTCTTGTTTATGATCCACTAAAATAATTTCCTGTTCCTTTCTAAGTTTTTGTTGGTTTTAAAATAATTCCCATTTTATACTTCAGTTTTTATGATCTCTCCTTTTCTACAGCTTCATTAAATTGAATTTCTATTTTATATGGGAATCTTGTTAGTTTAGCACTATATATGCTATATGTAGTGCTTCTTTACTCCCAAAGGGTGTATTTCATCTTTCTTCCCAGTACTGGCCACAAACTGTTTCCTTGCTTACCATTCGTATGAATTGTACTTGTCTCATACCAGCAACAGGCTAAAATACCTCCTGATTCCAGGCTGTGTAAGAGTAACTCTTAAACATTTACTCTTACTCACAGAACCATGCTGTCTTGCCATGTTGCCACAAATCTATAGCTATTTTACCAGTGGTCACACTTGTGTTTTAACATCTGCAACAATAGAATTAGTGGGACAAATACTTTTCTCTTCAGCTAGACAGTTTTGAGTCCAGATGTTAGAGCCCTTGAGAATCGGATATGGGCTGAGGTACAAATAGATTTCAGTGTGTCTGATACAGTGGGAATACATAGATAAAAGTTTGAGTTATTTACAAAACTGTAATGCAAACTTTTCTTGCTTTCAAACATTACTTTTAAATGAAAATACTGTTTTGGCTGTGGGTCTTATGGGTACATGTTTACAAATGTGAAATTACCTTACACGTATTTGATTGACTATCTGTCTTCTAGATGTCATTACCACCAACCATCAGTTTCTCGGTTCATTTGTGGTTTTGCTTAGGGCTGTGTCTGTGCAGGCAAATAATGTGATTTCTGTTACCCTTGTTAGATGTCAATATGCAGATAATGGTTTTTGTCAGTATTTTTGACCTGTCAACAGGATCAATGTACAAATGAGTAAACTTGACTCTTTTGGGGAGAGGGTAGGGGCACAAGGGAAAGTGGCTGCTGGATTTTGGTTTGGTTTGGTTTCAGGTTTTTTTGCTCCTCCAAAGACTGACTAAACCATCTTATCTTTACTGAGTAAATAGTGCTTCTATCCTTTTTCCAGTTTAATTTAGTGGTTCATGGATTTTATGCGTGATTATGATTGAGTTGCTTTGTTTTATGGCTTATTCAGTATTGCCGGTATGGCCTGTTTGCTGGCTTCAAATGAAGTAGAGCATTGCTAGCTGTATATCTGGATGTTTATATAAAATACTAAGTGCATGTGTTGAATTTTTGTATAAAGAGAAGAATATTTTGCTACCTGTGCAAGAAATTCTGGCCAAGTGAAGTAATTAAATGAAGAGTGTGTAATTAATTAATGATCAAATATAATGTAATTTTTCTTTCTGGCCCAAGAAATTACTGAAAATGTATGTTAAAACTGTATTTTAAAAGCAAACAATTAAACAGAAAACTTCCTTAGTGCCCTTGGAATCTTTTAACATGTGAGCCAAAGGAAATGCCTACCTTATGTTGTCATTGGAACAACATCTATTTGAGGTTCCCTTAGGCCTCTTTTTACCCTGCTAAGTATGCTGTGTGTTTGCAGTGAAAGTCTCTTTTTCATGTAAAAGTTATTTTTCACAAGAAGTACTCTGCTTTCACGCAATTTCTGTCTTTGGGTAATAAGTTTCTTTGAAAATTCTGGTACTTCTCCAGAGATGTTGATAGAGGTAACTTTTTTTTTTTTAACTCCTGCTTTATATGTAAGAAAGAAGTGGTAGAAGCTATACTTACTCAGAATGACAAAGGAAGTCCATAACAGAGCAAAACTTAGAACCTAGATACCCTCATAGTCTTCTGCTGTAGCCATTAAATCATTCTTTTTCCCTTGTAAGATTTTTCTGAAAATTGTGCTATAAAATGATACCATAGCAATGGGGTTGGAGATGTACATATGTTGCTAAGAAACTACATGATCTGTTCTGGACCAGCCACTGTGATAAAGTGGCTGTCTTAGAAGTTGTTGCGCATGGAAAAGGGCCACTTTAGGTGATGTGCGTTTTGCTCCACCAATTTCTGACCTGCAATGCTTGCCTTTGCAGATGGAACATGAGGATTTTGTAATGGAGGGGCATGGCAAGACTCCACCTCCTGGTGAAGAAAACAAACAGTGAGTCACATGTTTATTTAAAAAGGGCCTTACCATAGTAAATGGTGTGAAGCACTTTTGTTTAAATGTGCTGGGAGCATTGACTGTTCGTTTGGTGCTTGCCCTTTTGGTTCCTTAAATATCCATATATAATAGTGGATGGTGGCTGAAGGAAAAAAAAAGCAGGATGTTGACTTACCTTAAATTTAAAAGCATAGAAATATGCATTGCAATTTCAGAAGTTAAATCAGAAGTTGTTGTAAAAGGGATAATCATTCTGGAAGCTTGGCACTGAGGTAGTGAGTTTGTACATGAAGTTTTTATACAGCTCTTCTTCGCTGGAATAATGTGAAATTTGATAGAACCAGGGCCTTCCTCTTGGTGTGAATATGGTAGACTGGTCCTCTGAAATATGAGTCTTACTTCTTTAGAACGTGTTTTAATAATGGAACAGAAATTATAAACAAAATGCTCTTTCAAGGATGAACAATTTAAGATGCTGGTACGCAGTGCTGTAGGGAAAGAAGCTTGATCAGAGAAGAAAATGACAGATTTCTGTTAGCAAAAGGCACATAAAAATGGCCTTTTCATATGACTTCAAACTGAAATCCAGTAATGGATGGGGTTTTTTTCCTGGGTTTTTGTTCAGATGGGAAGAACAGAGCCTTGTCCTAGAAGTATAGCAGTGATGGTTGTCTTCTGTATTCTTTTCTTTAGTTAATGCAATGGTAATTCAATTTTGATATCATAATTATTTTTTTTTCCTGACCTGCCTTTTGGAGCAAGCAAGAAGATGTTTTTTGGGAAATCCACAGCACAGAACTCTTTTTTTCCTATGCCTAACTGGATGTCTCCTTGTGAGAAGGAGTTCTCGTTGATCAGCAGTATGTTTGTTCCAGAAAGGCTGGGATTTGACTTGGGGTGAAGGTCTTCCTTGCCTTGATCAGCTAGCAACTCTTAAGTCCACTGTCTCTGCAACAGTGCGAAACCATTTCTGAGGTAGCCAAGATGAGTTCAGGGAAGTTCTAGTGCTGAACATTCACATTCTTTCTATCATGGAAGTGAGCCAAACTTCTCAAAGTAATTGCTGCTATTTCTTTCTATTCAGACTGCCCAACTTACTGTGGTACCAAGAGATACAAAGCTTGTTCAAGTAGAAACTTTCAGAAAGTTTGAGAAGAAAAATCAGTAGAGAAGTAATAAGTAGGAGTTAGATTTCTGCTCTTATGAATCGTTTCATTAGATACCTAGTAGTATAATGAAAAACTTCATTGTAGTGAATAATACAAGGGATGTTGTGTTGGATTTATCACAGCCTTGCGTTTGCTGTCTTATTTTAGGTGCAAGTGAAAGCTAGAATTACTTTACAGTTGACCTGATTTCTAATTAGAGCTTTTCAAGTGCCTTATGACATTCTCTCTCTTCTCCAAAACTGTGGTTATTAGAAAGAGAATATGCGATTAGTGATAGGCAGGAATTTTATTTTTTTAACTAATAAATTTGTGTTCACGTGGCATCTGGGATCTTGTCATAGAGATCCTGCCCCTAAGGAGTATCATTCCCAATAATGTTGTTAATAATATTTTGATAAAAGTCTAAAGGTGCAATTTTAGTAACGCAACTAAGAGATGAAGATACTTGTTTTGTGCAACTCTAACATAATGCCAGCAAAAGGTATTGCTCTTAAATTTAAATCAATCACTTGAATCTTTTTCTACCCACAATCTCAAATTTTCAACTACCTAACAAATTTGTCTGCCTTGGTAGAGCTTACCTCTTGCTGTAAGTGACACTGATCTGGCATGTGAGATAAACAAATGATAATCACACAAAGGGTCAGTAATTTGTACTCTTAAGTGACCCAAAAAGCTGTATTGATTTCAATTCTTTTGCTGTAGATCTCAAAAGAAAAAAAAAAATCATATCTGCAATTCCCTCTTCGTATTATTACTTACTTGCATTAGGAATTAGCTGGACATCCTGGAGTGGGTCTAGTGAAGGGCCACAGAGAGAGACTGGAGCATTGGACATAGGAGGAGAAGCTGAGAGAGCTGGGACTGAGAGCCGAGCCTTGAGATGAGAAGACTTGGGGGAGGATCTTATCCATGTGTATAGATACCTGATGAGGGGACTAAGAAAGACTGAGCCAAACTCTTCACAGTGGTGCCTGGTGAAGAGGCAAGAGGCAGTGGGCATAAACTGAAATACAGGAAACTCCACTCGAACATAAGGGGGGAAAAAACCCCCAACATTTTTTTTAATTGTGAAATGTGATCAGGCCTTTGGAACAGGTTGCCCAAAAAGGTTGTGCCTTTTTCATCCTTTAAGATACTCAGAACCCAGCTGCACATAACCCCAAGCAACCATACTTTGAGCAAAAGGGTGGGATTGACGATCTTGGAGATCCCTTCCATCTGCAATGAATCTGTGTACCTGTGTTTACTGTTGTCCTCCTAATTGGTTTGAAATAAAGTTGGAGCTTGTTAGTGAAAAGCAGATCACAAGTTTGAATATAGTCAGACATTCACTACAGAAATAGCTGCACCAGCTGAAGATGCTTCCTTTCCTTTCCAGCTGTTCATCGGACTTCCTAGATTTTACTGCCTCTACAGCTATGCAGCTGGGATTTTTTTTTTTTTTTTGACTGCTTCTAATTTACTTTCCTGAAAAGTTGGCCATGTTAATTTAATCGCCTTTCATAGGCAGCCTGATCCGGGTAACTCTGTACTGAGATTGTTGAGGAAGTAAGCATTCAGAAGATAAGGTTTCAGCAACTGACCTGCGAGGGAGCTAACTTGCACCAGAGTGCTGGAGTGGTCTGCAAGTGTTAGGCTCCTAGGCAAGCCCAGCAATTTCTTAATACTTAACTGCATTCTAAGGGACTCAAAGTTTGAAAGAACAGAAATAAAAAGATACTTCTGGGAGACTTTCAACGAAAGCAGTAGTTCTTACCTCGTCCCAGTTTCATGTGAAATTTCCTTTGCTGAAGTACAGCTTCATAATGGATTACAAAGAGCTAACATCCATGGATGGCTTCTGGCGCTTTATTTCTGAAATGCAACAGAGTATTTCAACTCAGTTTGACTCAGGGTAAAAACTTGGCACTGCAATTGTACCTTCTAGTATTAAAAAAAAAAACAAAAAAACCCAAAAAAACCCCAAAACAACAACCAAAAAAAAAACCAACCCAACAAAACCCAACCAAAACTTCAGTCTCGCAAACCTTTCTTTGGCCATACCGAACACTTCTTTTGGGCAGAACACTTCTTTTGGGCAGACTACTGTACTAAAGCTGCAGCATTTTAAGATTATTTTTTTTTTGCTGAACTGTAGATTATATCTGAGAACTGCTGTCTGCTGGTACCTGTCAGCTTTGTGGGGGGGAATTATCTTGTTCGACTCTATCCAAGGTCTTTAGAAGTCTTCAACTGATCATTTACAACATGAATATAATTGATTTCAATTGAAGCTAATTATGAGGAAGAGAAGTTACCCATTCAAAATCGTTAGGACAAGTATCTCAAGTCCTGTGAAGGATTTGCAGTTTATGCAGGGTGGCTATGTCGCAAAACTGTCATGGTTGTTGCAGCAGTGAGGGCTGCCACTTACTCTAAAACCTACACTTCAAAAGAAGCGAGTCTGCCTGGACTGCTGGAGCTGATAATGGACTATGCTTCTACTCCAGCAGAGGACCAGTGGACTCCTTAAGAAACTGTTACCGCTCGGTTTTTAAATACTCTGTAAATTCCTCTCTCCTCTCAGCTCTTCGGTATGTCATATAACTGTTTGTTACACTTGGCCACATTATTTTGTTACGTGGCTAATATGTTTGGTAAGAAACCCCTTTCCCTCCCTCCCAAAGGAAAAGTTTGGGGAAGGATCAGTATCATTATGTTTAATTGCAGGTGGATGTTTTGTTAGAGACATTCTCTCATATTTTCACCCATTATGAAGAGGTTAACCTGAATTGCTGTGCTTAAGGAGTAAATATTATCTCCCTGAAAAATAACTTACCTTTCATATGGCAGTAGCTTCTTGCTGCCTTACTAATTGTAATAGGGCTTTTATTTTTTCACTGCTGGAGCAAAGATTTGCAGGCAACTTTGATCCAGAAACACCTTTCCAAAACAGTCAAACTTCTGTTGATAAGCGGAGAGCAGCTTCTCTTTGTACCTTTTTTTGGGGTAGGAAAAAAAATTCTACTCAAGTCCTTAAATTGAGGTTGTGCTCCTAGTTCTAGCAGTATTAATTAGCAATTCTGCCTGTGCTAATAAATTCTCCCCTGCTGTCACCACCTGAAACTTATTGCACCTTGATCTATTAGTGAAAGGGATTGTGTAATGAAAAACTATTCCTTTTTATAAGAAGAATGTAAATGTTTTACTATTCCTGACTGACACACAGAGAAGTGTGTTTGACAGTAGCTATTCAGACAAAAAGCGAGCCAAGTTCATACTCATGTTGACTAGCAAGGTAAACCAAGCTGCTGTCTGAAGTAACTCAGCTGGCTATTCCCCACCTGCTGTTTTGTAGTAAAGGGAGAGAAAATTTTTCATCTATCCTGGCAATTTGTACATCTGGGAGTGATTCATATTGTAAGAAAGATAGCAAAACAAGATCACTTCCGTAATTTACAAAGTGTCGTTGGTTAGACCTACTGGATAGCCTTTTCCCTGGTTTGATGGTTTAATGTATAGATTCTGAGGCAAGAGTTCTTAATGAGACCCTCCAAAATTGCAGTAATGCCAGGAAAAGATTGCAACCAGTGAGGATCACAAAATTGTTGTTTTAAATTTGGTAATGTTCTCTTATGTTATTCTTTGACACTTCAGCAGGAATATTCAATGTCTTCCTGGATTTGTGTGACACTGCAGTTAAAAGAAAGAGGTAGCTAAAATGGTCTAAGCTGAAAACAGGAATCATAGACTAATAAAATAATTGAAATTGGAAAGGACCTCAAAAGTCATCTCGTCCAATCCCATGCTGAAAGGAGGGCTAGATTTGAAGGTTAGATCTAATTTCTAAATTGTATCAGGCTTCTCAGGATTATTCTAGAGCCTTTGTAGGTAATCTGTTACAATGTTTGATCGCTCTCATGGTAGAGAAAATTTTCAAATATTCAGTAAGAATTTTCTTTGTTGCAATTTATGTCCTTTGCCTTTTATCTGTCTGAAAGCGTCTGAAAGAGTCTGTCTCAGTCTTCATTAAAACTTACTTCTATGTTTACTTACATAGCAGTATTATCCCCCGCTCCCCCCCTCAGCTTAATTTTGTCATTTTAAAGCTAAGCAAAACAAGCTCTATCAGCCTTTCCTTATACTTCAAATTAAGGAGCCAGTTAATAGACCAGTCTTCCTTTGTTTTCAGCAGCCTGACAATATTGTGTACACATGAAAATATCACTGCCACAGTGGCATAAAACAACCAACCTTAGTCTTTCATGGTGTTTCTGAAAACTATAAAAAGATTGCAGTGGTATATGCTGAAGATGTCTGCTTTGGTTGGTGAGAATGCCAGACATTGTTCTGAAGTACTACAGTAGTCTTTTGAAGGGTTTCTTTAATGTTAAAATCGGATAAAGGACCCTAGCCATAGGGTCCCTGTAGCATAAAAAACTGTTCTTACCAGATTTAAAGTAAACACTTAGCTAAATGCTTGCCTAACTGGGGTTTTGTTTGATGTTTTAAGGACATTCCATTGTACAGAAGATACTGAGATTTGTTTTGAGTATCATTGCACCTTTTTAATTTACTGACAGTACCAACCTAAGCAGAAGGGTGTTTTCCAGAAGATTTGTGATGGGATTTTCAAAGTAGCCTCCAAATCCTAATTCAGATTATCAACTCAGATTTGGGGTACCTAAATTTGGGTGTCATCCCAAATTCTGTTGAAATTCATAGCAAGTTATGTCTTTCCTTGAAAACATCAACAATTACGTTCAACAGTAAAGTCATAGCTGATTTTTTTGTTGCTGATTGTCCTATGTGTATGTAGAATAAGTAGCCCATTAGAGAAATGTCCCCAAACACTGAAGTCCTCTGTCCAAGATCCTAAAGAGCCACCACAGAGACATATGCTATGTCTGTAGTGGCCAAACCAGACGCTTTTGTCACAGGGTATTGCGGTTATGTTAGCACATCAGAATACGCTTCAGTCCCAGTGATAATTCAGGCTAGCTCTGGTGTTGGCATCTGAGTAGGAGAGTTCTAACTTTGAAATTTTTTTTATTTTATGTCCTTGGAGATTTGAAAGGATATTTGAGGGTGCAAGACCATTAGACTAAAACTTGAGATGAAAACTGGTCCAGCTAAGGTTTAAGGAATATTTCCATCACCTTCATATTGTAGAAGGCTTTTTACTCCCTGCAGTGGAGTGAATGGCAGGACAAGTTTGCATTTGAAGGCAACTCTACCTGTGTATATAAGGGGGCCCTGAGGCGTAGAGAAAAGAATTGCCCTTTGTTGTGCAATTCAGTGGGTAGAAACGGATGAGAGTAGTGAATTCCGTATCTGTAGAGGCAGCTGTGTTTTACCCATAAGACTGCTATGTCAATAGTGTTGCAAAAGCTGGCTTGCACCCTTTATGATACAGTACTTCTGAACAATGTAACAAAAATATGCAGAATTTATACTTAAAACTTAGGCATTTCAAAATGCCAAAAGTTCCATCAATTGTCTTCCATATGTTACCAGTTTAATGTTATGTTTAAATCTTGTGAAATTTTTGTACTTTAAATTAGAGGTATTACCCCCAGGAAAACTTGTCTGAGTATTCTAAGCAAAAATAATTTAAAATTAGATGTTCCCTTCTGCAAATTAGTCGTGAAAATATTTTCAATTGTCATTTCATGTTTCATGGTTTTTAAGATTCCCCATTTCACCTCCTCAGTTGATTTTTTTAATTTTATTTTATTTTTTCCAAACCGTAAATTAGGATGTAGCAAAGCATATAGCACTGCATGTTTTATTTTGTCATGAACAGATCCAGGCTTTCCATGTACCTCAGCTAACCTACACCATTAGTGTACTGTTATTTTGCAAGTATTTTCTCAATATGTGGAAAAACAGAAGCCAGATGACTGTTGCAGGGGGACAGCTATAGGAGATAACACAGAAAAAAGTCAACTTTGGAAGTTAAGTTCCCACTTCCTATCCCAATGTGTTTTAACTACACTGCTGCTGAATATTGAGAGAGGAAAAGATTTGTGGGCAGCGTAAGTTCTAAGTGTGAATAATTTTGCACTGCTTTTCCCTAGGATTTTATAGTGCTTTCTTCCAGATGTCTTGTGGTAAGAACAGGCTAGTTAGTTTGGGTCCCGTGTCCCCCCCCCCCAGTCTGTATTTGTCCTGCATAAGAAGTGCACAAAGCCTGCTTCTGAATTTGCAATCCTGATGAAGAGACTTCTTTACATTTGTTGTCTTTCCAAAACAAAAGAAAAGAGTATTTTCCATTCCAGCTTGCTTGATTTATAAATATGATATTGCAAAATACCTGGAGTAGATAGTGTCATATATTATCCTTGATACCATTGGTTTCTCTAGTTATTTCAGTTAGTAGTAATTCTGATTGCTAGCGAAAAGGAGGGTATTCTGATTTACTGCTGTCTTAAAGAGCTTACTGTATTTTGAAGGCGAGAGCATTTGCATACTGACCAAATTCCTAAAATCCCAAAGCCTCTTTACTTCAGACACCACCAGCCCCTCCACCCCCTGTCCACTAGTCTCTTTCCAGGAAGCAAGCTGTCTACTGGACACTCTATTGACATCTCAAGTTCATTGTCCAAGAAGTCTTTTTTTTTAGGTCTGGTTGATTAGTGGCTGTTCCCCCTCCCTCTCCCAAGTTGTCCCTTCCTCAGGAGCTGCCCAGGTAACTGCACTCTGATGTATCATTTATATGGATGGCTGGACATTGCTCTCTTTTCAGCATTTCATTGCTATTTAGATGGCAACTGTTGGATGACATCTTACCATGGGAGTGAGATAACAGATTTACAGGACAGCAAGCAAAATCATTTAAGGGCTGTTAATAATTTTAAGCCTTGTCTGAATTAGTGTTTTGTATATATTCTTAATGTAAAAATATATTTTAATTTAGACAAATTTCTGTGGCATCTACACCAGGTTAGTGTGACACATTTTGATTTGCTAAGGATTCACTCTTTGGACTGTTAGTGCAAGTCTGTGGCATCATAAATGTGTATGGGTTACAGTCCTAAAACTTAGGGTTTTTTTTCCTTTTACATCCAGTTTAAGTTGCTCAGTGCTTTTTTCCCTGCTTCGCTCTGTCCAAAGAATAAGTGTGTTCATCAAGTCTTTGGTATTTTTTGTGTGTGCACCCAGATGAATGGTTGAATCTTCCTTTGAAGGAGATGAAGAGGGGAAGGGGAAGAAGTCTAATGGTTGTATGTTATATTAGAGTTTGTGCTCTTTTGTTTTTTCCTGTGTCCAGAAAATAAAAATTTTAGTGACTATCCACTATGGCTTAGAGATATCAGAAGTTAAAGGATAAAAAGGGTAAGTGGTCTTAAAGTCCAAGAACTTTGTTCCAAGTTGCAGATCCCATCTAGACCCTTCAGGGAGTGACTGTTACTGGTTAAAGAAGGGGAGGGAAGAAAAAAAGGAAGCTCTTTATTCCATGTAGAAGATATGACTGACTTTGTATGACTAAAAATACTGTGCTCTGTGGTCAACATGGTATGAATTAAAAACTTGTTTACAGAGATATTTTGGAGCTCTTAAGCTGCATTGCTCCTCTGGCATGCTGTGATCTGGAGACCTGGTATGATTTCTTTTACTCCTACCTAGATAGATGGAATTTGCTGAACTCTTTGCCCTTCATCAAAGTTGATCATATTTGGGGGTCATAATGCTTTCAGGTTAGTGCGTGCATTTGAGTATTTGTGACAGCTACAGCTTGTAGAATTTTCTGCATGGATAGCTAGCTGTTCCTCTCCTGACATTTCAAACTGAAGGGCTGTCTGTGAAGGCAAATTACTCAGGGAAGATGTTCAAGTCACTTGGAAAGATCAGTTTACAGATTTTTGCAGCAATAAATAGTGCTTTTATTAGAAAAATGAGTCAAATTAGGGAAATCTTCTCTAACAGTAATCCACTGAATATGCATGCCTTTTGTATTCTGCTTTTACTTTGGGGTTTTGTGTTGGGTTTGTTTTGTTTTGTTTTTTTCTTATTTAACTTAGCATATTATGGTTCCTTTAATGAGAACAAAGGAAAATGGGTTGGTGCCAGCTCCAACCAAGATGCCAGAAATTCCTTTGCTCAGAGGTTTCCGGGCCAGTGACTGAACTCCCCGTACTAAAACTAAAGGCAAGTTAGAACAATTTGTTAGAGAGGTACTGGTCTATCTCACCATAAATAAATAAAAGATATATGTATATGTTAAAAAAAAAAAAAAAATCTAAGTGCAGTATAGCTTCCTTTTAGGTGGGGTGGGGGGAAAAAAAAAGAACCCAAAACAAAACAAAAAAACCCAGATTGGACTAGAATAAGACTAACTCTTTCATTCCAAAAGTCTTACTTGTCTTTTCTGAGACCTCCCATAGTTATTTGCGTAAGCAGACTAAACCAAAGTAAGGAGAGTATACTGAATTTCAGTAGAAGCATGTTGAAAGGCTGCATATAAAGAAGGGGTCCTGTTGTGGTAAAGTGCTTATAAACATGAAAGATAAGTTTTTCATTAAATATTCCAACCTGGTCAGATGAAAATGCTTGCTGCTATTTGTTTTAAAATATTTAAAGCTTCAAGGCTTAAAGAGGGGGAAGGAAGGATTTAACCAATGAGGTTATTACTCCTTTTGAAATGCGTAGTAACAGCTATTGTTGATGGAAGGTCAGTTGAATCAATCGTCTAACTGGCATGATAATTCACATGCTGTAAGTAACAATTAGAAAGCAACCACTTGGTGTATATATAGGTGAAGTGATATCCTTTACCATTTCCCTGAATATCTCTTTATTTGAAAGAAGTACTATCTTTTCACTGGCATAGGTAGACTTGCATAAAAGAGATAAACTTTTCTGATTTCATTGATGTTTTGGCAGCTTATAGGATTTTAGAAACTGAAGAGGGACACCTCTTTGGATAGGATTATAGTCTCCAAAATCATGAAGCTTCTGAAATGATAGTAAGGAGCAGGTTAACCAAATTCTAAGAATACTAGTTTGCACAAGTTCCCTTGCATGTTATGTTACTGGAAAGGACTCAATTAATTTCCAAGGACATGAGTATAAAAACTCATTCAGCATTTAGACGGGGGCTTGATTGAATGCGAATATGTTTGTATGACTTTCAGACATACAGACATATCTTTCAGTTCCTAGACTAGTTAAAGTCACATGCAATTGCTTTCCATGTCTGTATCTTTCCCAAGTAAGTTTGGAGTCTCTTGTTCAGTTTTGGTCAAGTGAGGCAGAGAAGTAAGAAATTATGATATAGTTATAATTACCAATACGTTAAACTTCAGTAACTGCCTGGAGGAGAAACCAAAATTAATTTCCCCACTAGAAGAAGGGCTTCAGGACAAAACAAAAGATTATCTGTTCTGATTATGTCTGTTAATAGCTAATAATCATGTGTGTTTCGGGATTAGCTGCAGCATATGCTGTATTTTGCCCAGGTACTGAAAGAGGTGGAAAAAAAGTTACAGGAAGAGATCTGCATAGGGCTTAATATACTGGTGGAGCCTCAGCATCAAAGGAGAACTGGCTGGCCAGGAAGCTGGGATTAGTGTGGTAAAGTAGAACTTTGGTGATATGTGACAGAGATTCGTAGGAAATGAGCTTTCAGTTCCATTGTTCATGGAACAACTTCGTTAAAAGGCAGCTAGAAAGCTTAATCTGTCTCCAGTTTGGAAAGGGCATTTGAGGAGATTGAAGAAGTGGAGGCATAGTGATGTATTATTTATAGGCTGAACAGCTAGGGAAAGTATTGTGGCAGATTGAGGAAAAATTAGGTGGAAAAGTGGGTGTTTGCGAAGTTTGATGAATGAAGTTTTCCTTCTGACTCGTTATCTTTCTGTGAGCACTTCATTAATGTATAGGGTCAGAACTTGGCTGGGCCTTGAAGTCATGTATAGTTCTTAAACTTCGTGTGCCGTGAAAGTTTCAGGCCTTGTATTCTTTCTGCTATCCCTGGCAAGATATGAATGAGGTCTGAGCTTTAGTATGGCTCCAAAGCACTGTTGCAATATAAGTTTTGAATAATAATGATGGTATGCTCCATTCCTAAAATGTGTTCAGAGGTGCCTTTGTGTAATGGATGCAAAAACCGTTGTAACCTTTTCAGAAACTGAGCAAGCTTTTCCTTTGTCAGATGCTTTTTGTCATGGTATTTTTCTCTGAAGAAAGAATTTACATTATACTTTTGGTTGCTATAGTTAAAAACCCCTGTCAGCTCTGTTTTCACAATTCTGCAGCATAAAATGTCTCACTACTCACTAAATGTGAAGGGGGAGGACCCCAAAACAAAACTCTGGTTTTCTTTAAGAATGAGTATTTTGTCCTTGAAGAACGCTTGAACATTCTACAGTTTTGCACTCCTGCAGAAGGAGGGGTCATCTCTCCTGCACAATGGCTTATGTGCAATCACTGTGAAGACTTTAAAAAAAAAAAAAAAAAAAAAAGTATGTTGATACAGCCAGATTTAGCTATTGTCTTCACTTTTCAGAAGTGTTGGCCATTCAGCATCTGTCTGTTCAGAGAAGATAATTTAAAAGTGATCTGAATTGTATCTTATCCAGGACTGAGGTGCCTGTGTCAAGCTCCTAGCTGTTACCAAGTCTAGGAAGCAAGATGCTTTGAACTCCCAGTTTTAACCTTAATGTTTTTAATTGTTCTCTTGAAATAAATCATGTGGCAGTTGTTAGGGCACACAAGGAATAGTTAAGACTCTTAATTCTGTTCCTTAATTTAAGGCATCCTCTGCTTGCTTTTTATTATTAGAAATTGTGCAACTATGTAACCTAGTCCTCACATACATGTCCCTTCCCTAAGAGTTACGCTTTTAACTTCAGCCTGGGAAAGACAAAAGGACCTTTCTGATCCCTATTAACTTGAAGAGGTGAGCTTGCTAGAACTGTAATCCACGTTGGTTGGTCCACTGGTGACTTGTTGGGGAGCTGGGGAGGAATCTGCTTCCCCTTATCTTGTATCTGTTACTGTGCCCCCCTTCTGGGGTTGGGGGAGGGTGGTCTAGGGAAATGGAACTGATGAGCTGCAGTAGGATAGGGGGCATGTAGGCTTCAGTTCACTTTGGGCGAAAAAAATCTGCCTTTTTGCCTCTGATACTTCAGGAAGCAAATTCTTCACCAGCAGGAGAAAGGATAGTTGGTGAGAAGGCATTCATGCTATGAGAAACTTGTTAATATTTGAGGTTTCTGCTGAGGAATTGTGTCAGAAGGAGCTGAATTGACTTTTTCACTTTCATAGTATCAGCTATGAAGAACTTTCTAGGGGAAAAATAAGTCTTAAGTTTATTGCCGCATCTGTATGGGCAGTGTAGCAAACCCAGGGGGTAGAGTCCAGTGTTGTAGGATGGCGAGGGCGCAGCCTTCATGAGTAAGATACAGCATCAAACTGTAGGACTTTGAGCCCAAACAAAATGCCAGCTCATGAGATGGGGAGTTTTGCATAAGGACTGGATGAACTCGAATCCTTTTAAAATTGAGTAAAGATCTACAGATCAGACAGATCAGGTCTCATTTTTGACATGACAACTGGAGGGTACAGTTGATACCTGTTTGTCTAGTGGACACTGGAGCATGCCTGTGTACATAATGTTGAAGCCTAATTTATTGATTCTTATCAAAAGGTCATCAGAAAGGATGAGCTGTTACTAGAACAACAATGCAGCTTAATGTGAATTAAAAAAACCCACTCCTCTCCTGTCTCAGTTGAGATACGAGCGTAGGGAATCTATGACTGTAAGCATCTCTCTTAATGTATGTGTGTGTGTGTATGTCTGCTTATACTGGATACTGTCCTCATAGGAGCACTGTGAAGCTTCATTAAAGTTTTTAAAGTGCTTTATGATCCTCGGTTGGAAGGTGCTTAGAAATGAAGTGTTTGTAATCAGATAAGTTAGTAGCACATAACAAGGATATAACCTATTAACACTAGCTATTAACAGCCGTTGTTAGCATCAGAAAGCTTAATGGTTAGGTTTTAAAGTGCAATTGCCCTCTGAAAAGGGATGTGCAGATTTTGCATATGCTGTGTATTTTTATGCTCTGCTCCATTGTTTTCTGAACTACTGTGCTGCTGCTTCTTCCACAATTTTGGTTGGGGAAATGCTGCATTAAAAAAAA
>VFFE01006705.1:232767-252186 GCA_008921705.1 Burhinus oedicnemus
ACCCAAGACTTTTTGTGAGCCATCTTAACCAATATACCAACAGGAACACATAAAGAATGAGATATGTTTCAGTTGTTAGCTTAGTTGAAAAAAATTCAATTAAAGCATTTATTTAATTTATTTTTATATTAAAATAAGAATTTTGAAGTTGCTGCCAAATAACATTTTAAGGAGATAGAACATGGGTAATTTCCACCTTGTCAAGTGGAGTCCATGGTTCTTTATGAACGACAAACTAGTCAAGATAAAACCTAGGCCCATAGCCCATACATTTTTAACAGAATGCTAAATAACCCAAGATACTTTTATCTGTGCTACAGTTATTTAAGAATTGCCTGTACTGGCCTCTCAAATATTTTTGGTTCGCTGATTATTTGGTTGTCCCAAAAAAGTTTTCCGATTAAGAAAGCTTCATCAATAGAACATTGACAAGGTGAAATTTTATAGCAGGGATTTACACTTGATACACATCAACTCAAGTGAGGGCTGGTTGCTTAAAGTTATCATGGTATTATCAACTCCTTGAAGTAAAAGCTTCCAGGACTTCAGAATGGAGAGCTGGCAAGCCCTACTAAGTTAAGAGGATTTATAAATCTGAATAAAAAAATTTGGCTTTTGACAGAGAGTAAAATTATCTGTAGCTTAGTGCATACTGTCATACTCAGTGTGAACATGTATAGAACATGTAGCTGCAATAAATGTGATTTTTCGGAAGGGGAATAGCTGTTTCATAAATATGCATATATATTTGCTTCTATCAAACTTTGCGTAAATCAGATGCCTAGCAGTTGGTTTGGGTTTTGTCTTTAGATATTCAGAGCAATTGTGGTGTTCTCTTCAGGTGTTGCCACAATTAAGAACATATTCCCTGAGATTTCACCACATTTCTTAAATTGCCGCGTTTGGATTAGCCCTACAAGAAAGGACCGCAAGCTCTTACATCCATCAGGCTGGTTTAGACGGAGCAACCTGAACAGCTAGCATCTAACTGCTTTGGTTGCTTTAAGTACCTGTAAGTACAACACGCATTAGGTTTTTGCAGAGTTCCATGAGCCTGCAGAGATGGAGGCAGGGGAGGTTAGGGTGCAGGCTGCAGTCCAGTTGAAGAAATCCCCTCACTGGGGGAATTCCGCACCCCACCCACCCCCGAGAGTTTCCGTACCTTACCGTAAGGGTAGTTAGAGCAAAGCGTGTCAAAACCAGAGACGTATTAGCCATTCATAGCCTCCTGATACTTTTTTTTTTTTTAAATAATGTTTAGCCAATTACTTATGTAGCGTGATAATATATATTAATGATTTTTATTCTTATTCATAAGATGTGCAGCATCTGCCCCCTCCCCCCCGACTTTTCAAGGTAGTTTTCATTCTGTGGTGTTTTTTCACTCCCCATGTGGTCTTTTTTACTTTCTACATAGTTATAGTGCAAAACTGTATACAGCATTACAAACTTGTGAATTTTAAGGGTTCAATGCGGGGGGTGCTCCCGTGAGGTTCTGGAGCGGCTGTCAGTTACCTCGCTGCCGGGCATGGCTCCCTTGCACCGTCGGTTCAAGCGTTTGTTCCCTGTGTGGGGCTTTCTCAGGCGCGAGTCTCCCCGCAGCAGAATCATACTTGTATTACTGTATGCTGTTTCTGAACTGTCTTCTCTACTGTTTCTGAACTATCTTCTCTACCGTTTCTGCACGTTCAAGGTAATGTCTGGAAACCTCCTGCGGATTGTTGTTGTTGCAACGCGCCGGGATTCTCTCTTTCAACTGTTGGCGCGTTTATCTATGGAAATCGTGGGAAGAGACTATCGAGTGTCTGCCTGATGATTGAGTTGCAGCCTGTGTATTAAAACAGTCAAGGTAGTAGAAGAGACCGAGTTCGCTCTGCTGTCCTGCAGGTCTTCGCACCTCTGAACCTGGATCTCAGGTTTATGTGTGCATGTTGTGTAGACAGTCCGGTTACGGGCTGGATTCATCGTGGGCTGAAGATGAACCTCCTCTTGTCCTTGAGTCGCGGTGGGGGTACATCTTAAAATGAGCGGAAACCACATTTTAAGAGCTCGGGCCGTGTGCGTGTGGCTAGGGGGACTTGCACGTTTCCTCGTTCACCGTTTATGGGTTCTGCAACCTTAATGTAGAAGTAGCGTAATTGCCTACTTTATTTTTTAGCTAGTTTTAAAGGGGAACGCTCCAGCTGAGTTGCTCTCCCTGTTCTCACGGCTCACCTGTTTTACCCTTTCGGTGTGTTGCCTTCGCCTGAGGAGCGGCGGAGAACCGGGCGGGTGGAGAGCGCGGTAGCGCGGCGTTGCTTGGCGGGGAGAAGCTGTCCCCCGGTGCAGGCAGGGCGCTGTCCCTTTAAGGCGGGAAGTAGGCTGGCCCCGTCCTGTGATTGACAGGCTGCCTGGAGTCACATGACCTGCCTCTATTTGAAGGTCACAAAAAGCTTCTTCCTTTAGAGAGAGCAAGAGGGAGAGAGAGGGAGGGAGAGAGAGGGAGAGTGAGTGAGGGAGTTCAAGCCAAAATGGCCGACAGAGTCTCTGCTGGTTTCTGAACATTTGAAATAAAATAAAAAACAAAACAAACACAAAATCATTTTTGGATCTTTTTTCATTTCCATTTCTACCTTGTATGCCTCAACTCGCTGGATTTAAGCACTGCTGCACTTTATGAGGTTAGTGGTACGTTTATATTTTATTATTGTTTTTACCTATCAGTAGATTTTTAAGAGCCTGAGCTGACCGTTTTCATCCGTGGTTTTGCAGAGGTGTTTTTTCTAGCACAAATACTTGCTTCAGATCTTGTTTGGTTTTACGTGTAAAGCACTTTTAGTGGATTTTTTAGGGCTTTCTAGAAGGAAGTCTCCGTAGAAGTGCATTGTGGATTTCGAAGAGATTTGTAATTTAAAAGACTTAGGCAAATTGCAGAAGATCGTTTGTATTTTCCAAGCTGGTGAAGTACGAGATAGTACTGAAAATCTTGTTTTATTTAAATAGAGGCTTCTTAAACAGTGATTTCTTCCCCACAGCACCCGAAGCTCTTAAATCTGCTGCAAAAATTTGCATATATAAAAATGGGTTTGCATTCTCTCTCTTCTGCTGGGTCCGACAAGGGACAGATGGGAAAGTGTTCTCACCGGGCCCCCCTGCCCAGGGGGGAAAGGGGAGGGGGGGGACACGCGACACGACCCAACCCAAAAACTAAAACCAGGCACCCAAACACGCACAACGGCAGGTTTGGGGGCGAGAGGATCGCCGGGCTGGCGGGGCCCGCCGAGCAGAGCGCACCCGGCCGCCGCCGCCGCCGGCGGGCTCCTGCGCGGGCTGGGGCTGGGGCTCCCCTCCCCCTCCCCGGAGCGGCTCTCGTTGGGGCCAAATGGTCCTGCCCCCTAAACATGGGGCGTCGGGAGTTAGAGCCAGCTAGGCGTGCCGGGTAGCGCCGGCTTTCGAATGGTCTGGCCATGTCCGGTTGCCCAGAAGGTAAGGGGACCCTTCTCGGCTTAACGGGTCTGGCGACTGATAAAATGTGGGGCAGATATTTAGGAATGCGCGCTAGCAAATGTAAGGTGCTGGGTGCTACTGATGTTTTGTAGACTTCTGCTCTGTATTCTTTAGAAAGCAGGTATTCATCTGCATGGTAGTAAATGGAGGTAAAAAGCTGTGTTTTCTCACTTTTTTTTCCCTGTCTTCTATGTTACTAAAAATTTAAATCCAAGTTATTTTTGCATCTCCCTCCAGAAGCAAGTAGAAAATTAAAGGGAAATAGCTGAAGCTTGCTTTCTGAGAACAGGCCCCTCCTCCTGCATTGTAAGAGTGTGATGTAATGCTCCTTTCTGTGAGGTTAAATAAAAAAAAAAAAAAAAATTCTGTGGTGGTATACGTTATTCTTCACCCCTTCCTGGTAGGCCTCGTACTGTGATATTTTTTTGTAGCTGGGTGTTTAAATAGCAGGTAATTGTGCAAATAATCGTGTGAATGTACTTTCACATTGCAATGTATGTGTGCATTGATTATGGTTAGCAGGTCAAATTTGTAAACCTATAAGATAGGTCGTATTTTATATTTCTTTGTGGCCTTACATACAGTTAAATACAAATGGAGGAGACTGATACGGATATGGTTACTGAAAATGTATCTGACAGTCCTCATTATAGTCTTGTAGTGGTATGTATTAGGGCGCTTTTTTCCTCTATTGGCTAACAAATATTTGAAATAATTCTTGCAGTATATTACGTTTCTCTTGGAAATTAAAGGTGTTTTTTAATTTTAAATTAGAGCAAGCCAATAAAAAAGAACTCCACTGAAATTGGGTATAGTGTATTGTGCTGATAATTTTGGTCTTTAAAAGTTTAGTAGTCATGGATAACCCAGTTTGTGTATGAAGTAATACATTCTCCCTGTTTAGGGTTAACAAACTTTATTAGATTCTGCTCTCGTATTATTGGCATGTATCTGTGTGAGGAAATATTATAAAAACGTTCCAAGTCTTCGACCTGATGCAACCTGATGGCTTTTGTTACTCAAAGCCTTCTTGGGCTTAGTGCAGATCCTGATGTAGGCAGAATATGTTGAATATTCCTGTTGATTGACAAACTTAATTACACATTTGAAGTGTTTTCAAATACAATATAAAGTAGTGGCATTCTCAGATATGGTACTTACTGGACCAAAACATCAGTTACGTAGTTTATATGATAATTGCTATCGCATAGGATGACTGAACTCAGGACGTAATGAAAACAGAAGTTTTGTCCTGCATTAGCAGTACTGTAGGACATAGCCTTCTCAGAATCTGCACTTGAGAAAAGTACTTGCCTTTCCTGTGTATTTTTGGTTTTATGCAGTACTATGTTATACACTTCCAAATTGTTTAAATGTTAGTATAGCTTGATAGTCAGGCAGATGGAATACAGGATATTTTTCTAATAACTGCAACTGCTCATAGCTATAGAAGCTGTCATGGATCAGACAAAAAGCAACTATTGAGAATAATAGAAGTGATTCCAGTACAGAGACTGTCAAACACTTAAGTAGCTTTGTGAGACAGTACACTTTGAATAGGAAGGACCAATTAAAATAATTCCTCATATAAATATGTCTTTGACCCGTCAGATCTTAGTGCAGGGTGTGTTGAGGACTCTGCAGCCTGTGAAATGATAAGATTTTAAAAGTGCGAGTCCTGGCAATTCTCAATACTGTTTGCATGCACTATGTTCCTGTAGTACAAAGGGGGGGGAAAAATACTTATTTAAAAAAATATTGAGAGACTTGACTCGAGTTGCAATTTCTAGATCAGCTGGAACCTTGCAGAAGCGTTGGGGTGGGGGAGCCTTTTTTGCTTCATTCAGTTTATAGAGATGACAGTGGGTTCGGAAGCTTGTTTCATTTTTCTGTTTGCATTTGTATGTCAGTTGTTATTGGTATCTACAGGAATCAGTCCCTTTCCAAAGCAGACTATTTTGGTAGGTTCAAAACTACAGTGAAGTCTGTAGTCAGCAGAGCCCCTGGAGTTTTTTTGCACTACATCTAAGAGATTCTTGAGAAATAATTGACAAGAAAAGCTTTATTACCATTGAGCTTCAGTATACAGTCTGCAGTTCTAATGGAAAAATAAAATCAGGAAAAACAAGTGTCTGAAGAATCAGTATGCTTACTTTCAGCAGCTTTTTTTAGCCTCTTTCTCTCCTGCTGAGAAGAAAGGAGAAGAAAAAAAAAAAAAAAAGAAACTTCATAGAATCATATAGTCTGTGCTGGCTAGTTTCAGCTAAACTTGACCCTTTTGAGGCCTTTGTCTCAAATAATAGGTTTAATAGATGGCTGAGTAGAGGAGAAAGCATCCAAATCTATAAATGAAGAAAAATCTATAGAATTAGCATATTGCTGGAAGAGAATTTTTATCAGTACCTTTCCTAGTACCACTGCAAAAACTTCTTGTGGCTTGCACCTTGAAGCAGAATTCTTTAATTCTGGTCATTATGGATCTGCTTTCCTTTTGGTGACCAGCGTGGAAGGTGAGAAGTTTAATTTACAGTTTATTTTGAACAATATTTGTTGGAATGTGCCCATTTGATATTGTCTTCAGCTGGCAGTTGTTTTATAACTAAAAAATTCGAGGATTTTTTTGCTTTAATTCATTAAGAAGAAACCTACCTCCTTCCTCAGAGCTGTTTCAGCTTGTTAAGTATTGTTTTCCTATTTAAACAGGAATTTTGTCCTATCAAGGGGATTGGGTTCATGAAATTCTTGTAAAGGATGGCGTGTAATGTCAGGGCAAATGTAAGATGTCTTTTCACTTAGAAGAATCCTGCTGAGGAAGCTGGTTAGATTTTAAGTGGCTAGACTTTAAATATTTAGCTATAATTATTGCTGCAGAATTAATTTGATAATGTAAAATTCAGTTTAGATGAATACAGAGATTTATTGCTTCTTAAAGCAAGAGAAGTTCAGTATTTATTTCAAGAAACAGCAGCTTTAGTTGCTAATGTAACACTGGCATTTAGTTGGTATGATTACATGTTCCATATTTCAAATACTGGTCGAACAAGATATCTAACGTTGGGTGTCAAGATAACACTTTTTGGCCATTTCAGCATTGAGGGCAAATGTGGAGGCATCATGGAGATAAAAAAACCCCACTATATACTGAAAATATTTCTATTTTGTTTTAGTGATGGTGCCATAATTGTTTTGAAGGGTACGAGAGAAATGGTGCCTTTCTGCGTCTGTGGTGAATTCCAGCTCCAGAGCTGTACATTTAGCACTTTTCACCGCTTAAATTCTTTTTGTCCTTTGTACATAGGCTTCCAACCCAAGAAGACAACAGTTTCTTTTTCCTCTTTGTAGAGACAAAGCATATATTTTGGGAGCAGCATGAATATATGCAAACCCTCAAATCTTTTTATATGTAGTGCCATCAACACACTTCTGAAAGGACTTCCTCAGGCTTTATGGATGTTGTCATTTTAAAGGTTATTTTCCTTTCCTGATGTTATACTTCAGGGCTGAAATGCTGTGGTGTTGCTAGAATTGTAGTTCCAGGACTACTTTTAATTAGCCCATTTTGTCAGGTGGGAAAAACATAAAACAGGATACAAACCCTGGTGTTATTTCAGGTACCAAAGAGAAGGTACATTAATAAAACACGAGATGATCTTTAAAGGCAGAGCACATCAAATCAAGGGTTAAACAGCATGGAAAAATGTGGGCTAACACACCTGGAGAGAAAATACTGAGGGGAATCTTGTTAAAAACCACAGGTAGTAAGCAAGAGCTGACTACTATTCCTTTCAGTGCTACGAGTTGTGTCTGAATTCCATTAAATGGATGCTTGTATATGTTAGGCAGAGAAAATTATCTAAAAGCACTTAGATATTGATAGGTGGAAAAATGCTTAAAAGTACAAAGTGTGTGTATTAGTACAAATTTATGTTAAATTGAGACTTTTAGAAGTGAAATGTAGCCTTGGAGTTTACTACAACAACAAAACCAAAACAAAGCATCAAGATACAACTGTTTTATTTCATGCCAGCAGAGGAGTGCTTCTCTTCTTTGGGTGGTACTTGTGAGACCTTAACTTCAGAGCATTTTGAACAGTAGAGGAGGTCAACAAATTTTAAGGTAGCTCAAATAAGAGCAGCGAAATGTAAGAGGGAGGTGGTCTAGCAAAAAAACCCCACTTCAGCTTTTTTGTATTTATTTTTATGGATACATACGTTCTCTGTAAATGAATAAGCAGTAGTTTAATTTGTGTCAGAAAACCATTATTTTGACACTGAGCTCCATCACAGTTGAATGTGCTTTGAACAGGATAGTTACTTCAGCAACTGAAAAGCACAAAAGCACGAATGAAGGTGGCCATTCTTTTAATTCTTTAAGAGTACACAAAACTCCGCTGTGCATGCTTAAATTATGAAATAAGGGGAGAGTGCTCGTCTTTCACAGTGTTCTTTGTGGTGGCAGAGTTAGGGCTTCCTGAAGTACAGATATAGGTATAACAGCTGAACCCAAAAGCTGATCTGAACTTGAACTGAACGTTGTCTTCATTTCTGAATCAGAGAAGTATTTTCTTAGAAAAATAAAACAATGGAAGAATTACTTCTAGTATTCTCAGGTTTTTGTTTTTTTTTCCCTTTTATAAGCACAGCATTTGTTAAACAGCATGATCATAAGCTACGGTTCATCTGTAATTTCATAGTGGCCATTGGGCACAACCACTGTGTACACTAGAACATGCAAAACTTCAGCTACAGTGAGACTGCTGGAATTTATTTTTTTAAGCACGTAAACACCATAGCGTTTGTAGATTTTGAGCTTTTGGGGCTAGTTGACCTATATGAAAACAGGAAAGGTTAAACATATATTCTGTTAATGCCACTTAACCATTAATTAGAGTTGAGCTCAATTGTCCCATTTTACATGTGCTCTGTGGCAAATATACACAGATGTGTTTTCATCATGGTTCAGCCTACATTCGTGAACGTGGTTATGCCTGAGCCATCCATTTCTCCAGGATGCAGTGTCCTGTGTCACTTAAACTTTCCTTAAAATGTCTCCTGTGTTTCTTCCACTTTTTTCCCCATGGTTTAAATTTTACCGTTTGTAGTACACATTACAACTTTATTAGAGTCCTAGTGGAGCTGCGTTCATGTTGTTGTTGCAGCTTCTGTATTAGCATTTTTATTTTTAATTGTATATAATTTCAGTTAAGCAATTTTGCTAGATTCAGGGTCTGATTTAAAACACATGGTTCTAATTCTGTGTTGATACTCTAGATATACTTGTCTACAAAACAGCTTTCTTTGGCAAGAGGGTGACTACTACTGAGAACTTCATGAACTGAAGTGAGACTGATACATTCTGATATGTCACTTTGCAGCTAAATATACAGCATGTTTATGCTCAGCCTTTTGCTGAACAATTCATAGGGAGGTTGATTTGATTACAACATACAAGTGAATTTTGGTATTTTAATGCTTGGAAATTCTAATCTAGTAACTCTTGCTGGATTTTTTTCCAGGCTATTTTGCCTCTTACTGGAGAGAGTTTGAAGACAGTAAAAATGAAAATTGGTACCTTCTATATGCAGGGGTGAGGAGGGCAAGGCAGAAGGAGTCAAAACTTACCTAACATCTTTTCATAGCTTATTCGTATGTGCATCAAAAACTGATTGTCCTGCAAAACATAAAATAGTAATTAGATCCCCATGTGAATTTTAAAAAATGTATTCATTTGTGTTCTACTTGAGACTATACAAATAAACCTTTCCTATTCTGTTAGGCTTTACTTGGGTACTATTAGTGTTAGTACTCCACTATTTTATTCAAAGGAGCTTCTATGGTAAATACTAAAAAAATGGAGAAAAAAATTACAAAATGGTTAAAAAATATGGTGCATGGAAATAGAGGATATCCTGTTTAGGTTATACATGTGTCATTCTCTATGTAGCTCTGTTTTTCTTTGTGGATGTGATTACTTGTTCATATGCACTGGTTGGAATCTAAATGTTGACTAGGTTTAGATTGCTTGTAAAAATACTTTGTTAACCTGAAGTAAAACCCTAAAAGCTCTTTTGAACTTAGTGTAAAATAAGGCGCCAGCTGGTGCTACAGAAGTCAGTTGTAATTATGTCAATATATTAATGGGAATTTTAAATAGCCTTGTGTTACAGAGTCAAATGTTGCATTCTTTTGCAGGCAATGCTCAGATTATCTGTTTGATACATCTCAAACAGACCAAACAATGCTTAGACAAAGAAAGTGGACAAGGCATTAGGGTTATTTTTGTTTTATTTTGTCTTTACCTGTGTCCTGTAATCCTGTTCACAGCCAGATCTTGATTACCCTGGCAGGAATGCTTGCTAACCAATATACTGGCCTTGCTGTAGTATTTATGACTGCTTCGTCTGATGGAAGCACACTGATGGTAGTGTGGTGTAGGAAACTAAAACCAAAATCTCATCTGGGTAAAGATTTAATCTTCCTAATGGGTTGTTTAGATGTACTTCATGATGGTATTTCTCTAACTTTCTGGGGTTTAATCAGCAAATATATTTTTGAAAACCACTGAATTACAGCGGCAAGTTTTAATAAGTGACCTAGGATGGGAGAATCTTGCATCCTACATGCAGGTAATTTTGCAGCAGTTTGGACCAGTTTAGTCCTTCCTGTGCAAAAGCTATCTGAATTTGCATTTAACCACCTCGTCTTTGCATGGTGGCTATTCTGGAGTGGCTGTTTCTGATTAAGTCCTTGAGTAACTGTTTTTATCACAACATAACACAGTATTCTGAATTAATTTACTCTGCTGTGTTGTTAATTGGGAGACAGTTTTACTTTACATTTACTGCTTTCTACAACTAAATTCTATGTCCTGATACAGAAAAACTGTAGGAAATGTGTTCTTACCAGATTGTGCATAAAACAAGATTAAAAAGGTGAAAACAGGTGGAGGTCAAACTTTGCAAGTCTAGGATTTACGATGGCAGCTTGATGTACCATAAAGCTACAGTTTCTTAGTAGTTTAAGAAAACTCTCTGTGGTTAGGCCGTGAATGACTGAGCAGGTTAATTTTTGGAAAGTTAGCCTGTCTTGATAGTGTTTTGGGGACAAGGTTTTTTTCCCAGGGGTGGGTTTAAAGACAGCATATACTGTTCTAAAGGTGACGAGCTGTATTTGTGTGATTGGATCATTTGAGTTCAGCAAAAGCTGAGGTTAGCTTGTGTCAGTCTGCATTACATTCTACTTCAGTCTAGATAATGTGAAGTGAAACTCTTCTACAATAGACTTACAAGTATATGGTCAGCTTAAGTTTATGTAACTTCCCTTGATCTTTTTCTTAAGAAAACTTATCTTTTAAATGATGTTTCAGTTAGTGCTAGGCAACTTGGTTAAGCTTAAATCCTTTTTCCCCTTCACGTTCACAGGCCATTTTTCTATTGTTAAAGTAATATTCTAAAATATTAGTAGTTGTAATCATTGGAGCTTGAGCATTGTGTGCCGTGTGCATTTTCATGCTAAGCTGTTAAAAACAGACTTCATCACTGGCTCAATGGGTTAATAAGAACAAGGTTGTAGGTTGTTCTGCATTGTAAGTTTAATTATAGCAGATAACTTGATTTCATTTTTTCATCCTGTTTTTTAACAAACTTTGAAATAATTATGTATTTTGCAACTTCCTACATCTTTTGATATTTGTGTGTGTATCATATGTCTGTATGTGCATATACGTACAATGTGCACGTTGGCAGTTACTGCAGTTAAAAACTACCAGGCACCGGCTGACATGGAGACTTCTTAGTGGGCCTTAGCCATTAAAGCCATAGTAAAAATTGCTTTCAAAGTCAATTCAAGTTTTTTGTTTGGGAGAGGCCTGCACAAAAAAGCAGGTGCCATTCTGTAAGGTAAGCATACAGATCGAAGAGGAGCAGCAGAGAAATTTAGAGGCTTTCTGAAGGCCACACAGAAAGTCGGTGGCAGAGCCAGACTAGAGCTCAGAAGTTCCTGGCTTTTGGCCTGGGGCCGAAGCCAGTCCTACACAGCTGTATTGAATTGTGAATGGAATGATGCTTTCTTTTTTCCTTTATGGCTTTATGGGAACAAAGCTGATTTAACTAAAATTATAATGTGGGTAAAACGATGGAATTCTGTATTTCACCTTTCTCAAAATTTCAAACGCTAACAGTTCTGTTCTGCGTTAAAAAATTGAATTCAGCAGTTGTGGATTTCCACTTACCAAGGAGTATGGTTAATGTAGCTGGGTCATGAATTGTAACAAATTGTAGTGCAGTGTCTTGAGGTCAGACTAAGGGCTGTTGCTGAGGGTAGAGGAATTCAGGGCTTAAAAGCTATTCTGCATACTACCTTGAAAAATAGTAATGTTATTTAAAAAACATTCCCTGAGAAGTACATGATTTTCTTTGTTTTAAAATAAAAGTCAAAACCTAGTTCAGAGACAATATTCCTGAAGTGACTGTTTATTAAACTGAAATTCACTTTCTGTATTTAACACTTGTGGAGTTATTAATCAGGCTTTAAACATTGTTATCCTTCAGTGCAGTATGAAAGAAGAGAAAACCTGCTGTAGGTTTGCTGACTGATATTTTTTTTCCTTCCTGAAGTAAAAACTTAGCTTTGAGTAGTTTTTATTGAATGATGGACAGTTTTGGTTATTTGTGGAGTTCCCTTTAGGGAGGAGGTTTTGATCTAAAATACTATTACAAAATGAACATCACCATTGCGAGTTATTTTTCTGTACTGTTAAAAATCTTGGCAGAGATTAGTAAATCCATTTCCACAGTAAAAGGGACTTTATTTTCCAGGCAAAATGTCATTAGTTCCAAGCTCTGGCAGCAAAATAGAGTTTGGGTTTTTTTCCTCAGGTGCATTTGCTTTATCTGTGTACCATTTCTTGCTAACTGAGGCCCTATGCAAATGTATGTAAGGATATTTTCCTAAATTACTAACATGGAGCCTAGCTAGAGAAAACAAACTAAAAAACCCCAAACAAACAAACAACGCTTCAGTGTTTTACCAGGAAGTAATTTTCATTTTGTCTGTTGAAAATAACAGACATGTGAAGTAGTTCCGAAAAGAAATCCAAGTATTGAAAGCTTAACAATAAAGTATTTCACTTCTGAGGGGCTGGAGCACTTCAGCCGTCCTTTCTGTCTTCACCCCCGCTCCGCAGCAGTGCCCTAGTGCCTCCTGGGGTGTGCAGTGTGACTGTATCTCACTATTCAGAAAGAATTGTTATTGAGTGTTGTGCACTTTGAGGCTGCATCTAAAACCTTTCATTGGTAATTAATGAAAATCAGAATAATTTATTTGAGCATTACAGTGGTCTACTTTTTTACTCACTCTCCTTTTTTATGCAAACTGCTAACTGAGCCAGATGAAAGATGCTTTCTGAGTTTCCCTTTCAGTTTCTGCTCTTTGAGAGTTTACAAGTCCCAATTCCCTTTGGTTGTGGCTTCAGAAGACATTTAAACTGGATGTCTGTCAGGTTTGTTGCACAACCCGGGGCCACTTTAGAGATTGACATTGTTGTGGCAGTTCTTGCTTTATTGACCTATTATAGCTGGTAATATGTTGTAATTAAATTGTATAGTTCTTCCCAGCACGTCTGACAGAAATACTGTAACCATATAGTGATGAGTGGCTAAGTTTAAAGTAGAGTTGCGTTTCTACCCAGTCACCACCCGAAACAGTGTTACGGACTAGATTCTTGCAATGGTGAGTGGGAGACCCATCTGAGTGTTTGATTCAGAGCTGTGTTGCCTCCTAATTTAAGTTGTAGACATAGTTTCATTGGCAGAATAAAGTTCTCCTTCCTGTCTTTAAAACGTGTTAGCTAAGAGCAAGCTTATCAAAGGCTGGTTTAACTAAGGATGTTGTTTCCAGTGGTGCCCAATGTGTGTGTGTATATGTATATTTTATTTTTTTTAATATTCTTTAGAAAAGGCATGAGAAAAAGTTGGTGACTCTTACTTGGTACACTTCCTCATTTAAGTCAGCCATGTATAAATTACACTTACTGACTACTGTAAGTCCAGCTGGTGCTTCCAGCATAGCAGATGGATTTGATTAAAGCTAAAGGTCTGGTTCTTCACCTGAAATTTTGGATTTTAAATGCTTATGTGAGTGATTGAATTCTGTATCACACTTACTATAAGGTCATGCTGACCTTTTTGCTAGGTAGCATTGACCGTTTTTTCAATACAGTGGCTTCACAGAAAGATAGGTGCTTTGCACTGGCAGTATGCATGGAAGCATCAATAAGCTGACAAATTAGATTTGAAGTTCTAGTGTTTAAAGGGCTTTTCTTTCAGCAGGAAATAGTCTCCCACATCAGCTTATGCATTTTAACCTTCAACTTTATATAGCAGTGAAGAGTTGACCTGTCTTTATGGAGAGGCATATTTCTTAAAGTGGATAGAGAGAAGGTTTAACTGAATAGAAGTGCAGTTTTTTGTGGAACAGTGAATATCTTACATTTCTGTTGTATGTCATACACTTTTTTTTGCATAGTATCTAAAACATTAAACTGCTCTGTTCCACACTTACAAAATTCATCGGTGGTAGATAGGAAGAGTAGTTAATTAAAGATAGGAGGAGTCTTCAGATCTACTGTCAGCAGAGGTGAAAATTAGTTCTGTTGCTAGAAACGTGCAGAATTTATGTGAGTCTATATACTGAATGCTTTGAATGGTTTTGATGTAGCTGTTTTCTCTGTTGGGACTGTTGTTGAAAAAGAGTGCATATTTTTAACCACTCAGAAGTAAAAAATGTCTGTTACTCTGAAAATTGTAGTCTCTGTAAGTTTTGTGCGTTTCTTTGTGTCTTATGACACATTGCTGAACATGAGAAATGCATAGTTTTCATTAAAAATAAGCTATTAATCTTACATAATGCAACAAGGCAAAAGTTACCTGAAAGCAGCAAACACTACTTAGATTGAGAATCTAACAAGACAAATCAGCTTAGTCTTGGAACTTTAGAAATGTGTTAAATGGTAAAGTTCACTTATATCGCTATAATTTCCACCTCAGTTTTTCACTTGTGATTTTACATTTTTATTTTCTGTGCACCATTGTGGTGGTGCTCTTTTGTAATCTCTTAGGTGGCAGTTCAGTGGTTTCCTCATTTCAGATTCTTTTCTGGATTACCTCTTGCTTTACAACTTATTTCACTCCTCCATAGCAGAAACAGTGGCATGTGTCTGGAAGATTAACCATAGTTGTGTTGTATGTGGTTTGCAAGTTCTTGTCATCTTAGAATTTTTGTATGTTGAAGCAACTTTCTGATGTGAATTTCCATGTTGTGAGGGAATCTAAGCTTTCTGGAATACAGATATTTTAGAGCTGACTTAGTTTACAAGAGACAATTTTTCTTTTGACAGTAATGTGCAGTTAACTTAAAAATACTTCCTTCTTGCTTTTTGAGAATGAATAGACACTAGATTTTTCGAGTGAGACACTTATCCAGTTGTCTGATTATTTGCTATTTCTTAAAATTTCTAAGTTATCTTAAACCACTGTATTAAAAAGCAAGAGATGCTTAATTGGGATTGAAGTTAGAAATTGATCTGGTATTGTATCTGTGAATGACATAAGCGGCAAGTAAAATACATCACTTAAGCTGTAAATTACCATTTCTCGAAAGAGACAAGGAATAATAACCCTCAATCAAGGTTTCAAAAATCTTGTCTCCTGTGCTCGGTACAAATAGGAAAAGCTCTCAGATGAGTGACTGCTGAGATTGGGCAGACATCAATTCCAGAGGAATAACAGCATAGTTAAAAGAAATTCTTTCCCTGGTGGGAGGCTTTCCTTAGTTTAGACAAATGCCTGAGGATACAGTGAACACTTTTCACTTATACTTTCTAATGTCTTTGCTTAAGAAATAAGGAAATGATTGTTTACTTAGCAATTAGTAAGAGTTTCATGTCTAGACTAGGTGGTTTAATCTATGCTTTATTTCCAGAAGGTATGAAATAAAGTTAACTTTTTTAAAATGCAGCTAGGGAGCAGTGCACAGTTATCAGGACTATAAAAATGGATGGATCAAAAATAGCTTATCAGATTATTAAACATGAGAAGTGGCAATCATCTCTGCCTATTAATAGACTATTTCCTAGACCTTCTTTTGTTTCTACCTCATAACTATTGTGGCTAGATAATTTTAAATAGGCTGTTAGAAAGGTATTGTATGACCTGCAGAATGCTGTTCTCCACGCTTTTCCATTCGTTTTGGAATGAAGAAGAGACATTTCTACTTTTTTTTAAGTTACCACTATATAGGTGTTCTGGGTCATCTGCACAGATTACAGGTAAAATGCACTACTGTATTTAGTGAAGGCTTGTGTTTTCCCATTTAAATCCGGAAGGCATCCGATTTAGGGTGACAGGACTTTATTGTAATGCAGTGGCCGCTACTTGTGATGGTTTTGTTCCCTGGATTTCAGTAACTTTCTGCTTTAGTTCTTATTTTTAGCAAATACATATGAATAAACAATAGTAGTTCTAGTGTTAACCATGGTGTTAACCTAATTTACCCTTGAAGCAGTCTCTTTTTAAAAAGGTGTTTATCATGAGGCAGTTGCAGCTTTCTGTGACCTTACAGAGCTCTTGACTGAACTTCTAATATCCTTCCTGATACTGCTTCCTACGGAGAACTGACAGCTGTCTACCTTTCCAAACACAGCTTGCCAAAACCCAAGTTAAAAATACTAAAAACCAAACAACACTCCCCCCACCTCCAAAAACACCCCAACAAAAAGCCCACCCCACAAACAAAATGAAGTATTGAGATGTTTACTTAAAAATTCTTGTTTTTCTCTATCATATCAGTTAGTGGAAGCAATTAATTAAGAGCATGGGGAGAAATTAGAAATTAAAGGGTTTGAGATGCCACAAACTTTCAAATAGTGAGGTGCTTATACACTTCTGTACGAGCATTATGTGCAAACACATTGTGCCTGTAGATATGAAAAAAAGAGGGTGATTTTTTTTCTCTGCTATATGTGAAAACTGATTTTTATGAGCTTTCTGAAGTGTATTGTACATATTTTCCTAGGAGATTCCTAAAACAGAAGGACTTTTCCTTGATACGTATTCAGTCATATCATAAAATGTAGGCCTATGATACAACATGCTTAGAAATTTAATGTTGGCCTTTAGAATTACTGTTTAAGACTTTGTTATTCACGAGGAAAGAGTGCATAGGTAATATTAAATCAAGCATTCTGCAATTAATTGTTCTTCAAAAACACAGCAGCAATTTTAAGTCTTTGAAATTTAGGAGAGTGTATAGCAATGCAACTTTTACTTACTATTATGTGTTAGTTGCCCGTGTCTTCCCCCCATTGTTTTTGACAGTATCTTGGGCAAATAGCAAACCACTAGATTCCAGAGAATGTTGGTATAATACTCGTAATTCAGGACAGTGATCAGCATTCCGTATGAATGAAGAATTCACAGCTGCAGATAGGCAAAAATAATGTTCTAAGTAATGAAGAGCGCAAGTGGTGATTGTTGACACTGCATGTTTCGATGAGGGTATTTTGTTGTTTCTGCCATTTTGAGATATTAGGTAATCATTTTCTTGGAATGCTAGATCAAAATGATCGCATCTTCTTTATGGCCTCAAAACTCAAGTGATTATATGAGGAGACAAGTTTAGAGAGGCTTTGAATTTTTTGGCTGCTTAAGTAACTTCATGAGGAAGGATTATTAGTTTCTTGTAGTTCAAAACAAGTCATGTCTTGCACTTGTACTGTGGTGGTGTTTTCGTTTTTCCTGTTTCCTACACACAGTTTTTTTACAATTCCCTTGTTTTCATTCTGTGTGCCAAGGAATAATTTCAGCTTATGTCTTAATTAGTCACGAGTCATGACATGAAGTATTGAGCTGTGATGTTTTGAATAATAATTTACTGATCTCACTTTTGAATGGAAAATGACTAATGAAAAGGATGGCCAGCTGGTTGCAGTAAGAAGGGTGAGAAGCATGCATCTGGCAAACAAACGCTTCTGTACCAGGCCCTGCAAAGAGTCTGTGCGCTTAACACATTTGAAGGTTCCCCAAGAGTCAAACGGTCTTTTTTCAGTGCCCTGAGGTCTTGCTGTTTTAAAAGTAGATATCAAGTCTACCATATATCTGTATTTTGAGCAAACTGCACTAGAATAGAGTTCGGTTTTCTTCATTGATTGAGAGCCTATCAAATTCCATAGTAAAACCCACACCTTTCATTTATTCACTTATATTTTATGACTGTAAGTCTCATGTTTTGGCCTTCAGAATGTCTGTAGCAATGCAGCAAGGAGAAGACGTAATGCACTTGTGATTTACCTAGTTTCTTGAGCAGAGTCTGCAGTCCCTCATCCTCATTGAGGCTTTAGTGAGACCTGATCCCTGCCTTTCTGCCTTAATAGCAGGTGCAAGCCGTAGAACAAGAGGGCACGATCTGTTAACAAAACTGCTGACTTCAGTGTCATGTATACATCTTACAAATATCACTCCACTGTATAAATGGTGGTTTGCATCCGATTCTAAAAGCTGTTTAAAGGAGACCACTGATTTGATCTAATTTATCAAGGTAACTTTTATCAATGTTTAAATCTTCATAAAAAGTAGGGAGGGAGGAAGTTTATGTTAGTTTGTATATTGTAAACAGTATATTTTAAAATGCATGCCAAAGTTGATGTGTGACAGGACGGTCTGTTTTAATTATACACTTAAAGTAGTAAATGTATTTAAGCTTTTTATGTTGTGAAACACGTGGCTTACAATTTAGCACTGCTGTTTCACCAGTTTTTAGTTTTTCATAATCTGTAAATTACCCTGTAAACAAAAAATATTGAATAATAGCTTTATAAAATTGGGTGTTTTAGTGATACAGTATTTACTATATCTCTGTAGTACTGGCATGGCAGGTCCTGACTTTATTGTCATGTACAGTGGGATCTTGACCTTAAGTACAACCATGATCTGTAACAGTATAGTTCTCATTCCTCTCATTGTATACATACGGTCCTCCATGACTTACGAAGTGTCTCTTAAAAGCATGAAAATATGCTGCAACACAATTATACCTTTGGCATGGGATATCCATTATACGTAATACTAGATAAAAGCTAGGGATCACCAGCTTTGTGTATATAATAAAGCTGTAATGAGAACTGACTAAGTGCACTGAAAAACGTTTTTGACTGATCTTTAGAACCAAAGCATAAATGTGGAAATACTGTATTGTAACAGAAGGATCACACTGTTCTTTTCCAGACTTGGAGAATTACTTGCCTAATGGTTATGTCTGTAGTAGATCTGTTTGTCTGGAGAGCATACGCTACTACCCCTGTTCACATAAAGCTGCTGTGGCTGCAGACTAAAAGGTTGCTCCCTTTTTGGTTTGAAGTACGTTTGGACACGTCAGTAGTATTTGATCTTGAACTGGAACACCATTTATTGAAGCCTAGCTGTTAAATCTCATCAGTCCTCTGTTGAAGGCATAATACTTCAGTGATAACATACTATGTTAACTAGTGGTGTGTCCCATGTAAGAGGGAAGAAAAATTGTTTCATGTGATGAAAGCTGTATATCTAATATAATACTGAATTGTTCTCTGGTTTTGTGCTGTAAGAGAACTCGAGATAAAATCGTAAGTGATGCACACCTTCATCACCCACAGAGTAAGTTTCTACTGTCAGATTATGTCCTTTTGAAAGCGTAAAAAAAAGGAAAAGAAAAAGCAAACTAGATTCAGGCATTCATTCCATAGTCAGAAGTAAAACGTACTTTATAATTTAAAACACAAAACAAAAACCTGTTTTTCATTCTGCCAACTCTTTGTCAGCCTTCACTGAATCTTGTTATTTTGATGGGAAGTAAAACTTGTGCTTGAGCTGTTTTTTTTTGTAAAAAAAAAAAAAAAAAAAAG